>JAUMHI010000051.1:937662-976308 GCA_032359435.1 Enteromius unitaeniatus
TGATGCGGAATCTAATAGGCAGCCAGTGCAGAGACTTTAGAATTGGGGTAATATGATCATATTTTCTTGTCCTGGTACGGAACAAGGAAACCCTTAGCCAAACCTTAATCCTAACCCTAAACATATAGTAAGTAGCCCTACACGTAGTTCATTAATATTACTCAGTACATAAATGTATAATTACACTGTATGGACACCTTAAAATAAAGTGTAACAGCCACTTTTATGAATTTAGAAGCCATAAATACCGTAGCGTTCTCAGACAATGATGAAGCGTTTTGATGGAAAGGGGTGTTTATTCGGGCTGTTGTCGGCCACAACCCACGCCATACAACCCAACTTAAGAGAGATCTGCACTTGAAACAGCGAAGCACTCTCTGCCCCAGTTTTCTCAGTTTCCCCTTGTACAAATCCTAGGGGGTGGAGCCTCCCTCCCAACACACCTGAACATTCAACACACTTCCCAAACTCAAAAGGGAATAAAGCACAACATTAACATTAAACACATTGTTTCTCCCAACACAAGAACATTCTGAACACGTTACAATACAATCAACAGATGTAAAAAGCTTAATGCACAGTAGTCTGTAAATGAACTACATCTGTCATATTAAGTGTCACTATCAATAAGCTTCCAACACGTGTTTCAGTCTTTATTTCAAATTGAAAGTTTGAGTTACAGCAGAAGAATTTGATTACAAGCACAATAAGGCACCACAGACCTTATTTAACCAAAATCTGGACAGTGGAAATGAAACTGCTAACAGTTAACTTCACTACAAAATGCATAAATGCTACAAAAGTAGGCCTACATCATCACTCTCTGCTTTTGGGATGTGAAAGAGGGACCTGGACCTGCGACTGGACTAGAAAGGATAATTTGAGATGAGCAAAATCCCCACGAGAAGCATGCCAGTTAGAAATGTTTCTCATTCCATAATCATATACAGAAACGATCTTCATAACCTTTGTAGTATATAATCAATGTAGTACAAATCTGTGAGTTACATACTAGTTAACTGCCATTCACATCTTTTCTCCAGTGGCCTCATGTCGTGTGATAATAAAGTGTTCATTAGATGCCCACTTCAGAGTCTCAGTGGAAGGTCATCGAGGTATCTTTTTATCCTAGGCTACTGAATTATGAAAATGGACATACTAAGCAGGGTTACCTGTGTGCTAGTATATTTGTATAAAGTAGCTATATTTCCATACAGTGCATTTTCTGTACAAAATGATTATCATCAAACTACAAATAAATGGAAAACACGTCTTTGGCGGGTGTTTTCCATCCATTTCCTTCTTTTGAATCACCTCAGTGAATCGAGTCTTTTGAATTAACGTTAATTGATTCGTTCAGCGCCCTTCCATATTCACGCCAGAAGGTAGCGACAAAAGAACGTGTTATGTCTTATGATCCAGTAATTTATATGCTACAATTGAGTCATATATATATATACACATGATAATGTGTGTTTACATTTTTAAATATAGACTATGTCCATTTATTTTTACATGAATTGTTTCCTTTTTTTATAATTTTGCTTAGCTATATTTCATATATCAATTTGAAAAAGTAAATTTGTTTAAATTTATATTTTTTAATTATTAGACTGACAACTTTCGCCCGTCCTCGATCACGTGATTAGTCTCGCAGGCTCAGGAGCTCACGTATCGATTACACTGGTCTGACTGACTCTGAACAGGAGCAAAACAAGCACAGGAAATGAAGGTAAATAACTTTTCGTTTCTATGTGTGGAGTATATTATCATTTCATGTGTTAATCTCGCATAAGCCCGTCGCTTGGTCAATGTTTTTTCAGTTTTTGATCCGTGTCAGAGAAGTCCGCTGAACTTCATACGACGTCATCGGTTAGCAAACCAACTTAGCCTTTTACTTTCCGACTCAGTATGTAACGTATAAGAACTTATTTATTACAACTATCACGAAATAGTATTTTGTAGCAAATGTGACGTGATGTCTTGATCAGTGATGCAAACTTCAAAAGAGCTGCGAATCCAAATTCTGTTTCAGCTGTGTAGAGTAATTCACTTATTCAAACCACACTTTAAAGGGAATAATTGGTTGTGAAATGTTGATCCATGGGATACACTGTCCTGCAGAGTTTCTGTATAGTCCTGATCAAACCTACTTGGACAAGTTAAACAATGTCTTCAGCATCACCCCAAAAAGCACAGGCCAGGTGTGCTGAAGCAGGTTGGAAATAAAATTTGCAGGGCTGGGGTTGTGGTTTCCAATTAGCAGGGACCATCAGATGATGGAGGTGAGTTTGTTTCTTCAACAGATTTGGAGAAATGGTGCTTTGCGTCACTTGATAACCAATGGATGCCCTGCAGTGAATGGGTGCCATCAGAACGACCTGAAAAAAAAAAAAAACAATAATCCACATATGAACTACTCCAGTCCAGAGTACATTTTTTGGTGAACTAAGGGGAAAAAATGGAGGAGTAACAACACATCAACACCACCACAGTACCAGTATGTTTTATTTAAAGGTAAAAACATTAAACTTTCACATATAACACACTTCACATGGGGGGAAAAATCTCTCTTTGCTTTCTAAATTAATATTTGTAGGTGTTTCGCAAATATAAGTTGTTTTATTAGGCACGCACCAAGTATAGATGTATTGTATAGAAACAGTGACTGTGGAGAAAGCCATGCAAAATGTTCTTCACAACAGAAGAACATTTCTCAACAGGGTTGCAGTCTCTCACAGTCAGTGTCAGGGGAAACTGCCACTGCTGTTACTTCCTATTGACACCATCCAGATCTTTATGAAAATACCACAAAATGACCCCAAATTAACCTGAACCTTACCTTTAACCCATATGTAAAATTGACAAATGTTTTACATTCACTTTTTTCCCGATGTTAACATGGGAGCCTTCATTTGTAATTTCTATGGATCTAGCATCCGGTCTCATCCGCTTCCAGCTATTTTTAGCTGTACTAAACAGTTCGTTTTGCTGCTTGATACTGAAAAGTGGTGCATCTTATCATGTTATTTATGACTTAACTATGAGCACACGGGTTTGTGTTGCAAACCATTTTCCCGTTTATTGCATGTTTTTATTCTCCTCGTTATTTCCCTATAGCGTCTAACAGACCGGAAGTCTCATATCTACAGGCTTAGGTTGAGGAAAAAGGTGGATATGTTACCTTTAAAATCTAAACATGTTTCATGACCCATTGAAAAATGAAAAAGATAATAATAAAATAATTTAAACTTTAAAAATTAGGTTTTTTTTTTAAGGCTATTTGCATTAGCCAAAAAGAATGAAAACGGAAAACATATATAATTTATTAATTTTTATTAATTTTATTCATAGTGCTTGCAAATTGAAAATGTATAGTTTTCAACCCAGACCTACCTTGAGCTCTGAAATTCTGAATGCTTCTGTTGTAACATCCAGTGATTTTATCTTCATTTAAATAAGTAACCTAATTCCCAGTAAAGAACTACATTACCCATGAGCTCTGAAAAAAACTCCATCAAAGAGGCCGCTGTTACCATGGAAACGGATATTGCATCAAAAGAGCTACCGCCCTCTTCTGTATAGTGATGTCATCAGAGTGATTCTCCCTACACTGTACATCTACTGCTTCCATTCAACACAAAGCAGTAAACTTCAAATGTTCTTGTTTTATTTCATTCAGTTGCACATCAGTGGTTTTGTGCTGCGATTTTGATTGGTTTGACCCAAACACTGCAATGTTTGGATGGTGTGGGGCTGCTGATGGATAAACACTGATGGATCAATGAAGAGAGAGAGACTCATGGGGAACGTAACGATGGTAACTGACAGCGAATGCCTGTGGGTGTGCGGCGGTTGCCATGGTTACCTTCTCTTCAGGTCTTGGGTGTGATGATGATGATGATGTCGTCAGCCAGCATGTTGGGCTGTCTCTCTCTCTCTCTCTCTCTCAGTGAGTCAGGCTGCGCTGAAGCAGTAGCAGTTCATCTCTGATTTTCAGCTGTGCTTCAGATCTTAATGTGACGAGCGAGTAAGGTAGGCGGTCTGTTATGAATTTTTGTCTTCTCGTCCTCCTCGTGTGCTCTCTGTTTAATGCAGTGGCTGTGTTAGTGTTAGCAGAGTGAATGCTTTGTGAGAAGATCTGCTGTATATATTGGGGATTTGTTGCACCAGTGACCATTTCTTCTGAGAGACTCTGGATGATCAATGGTGTAGTTGATGTGCAGAAGTGCAGGGGATCACTAGATATGGCTGTTTGTTTCTGGTCTCTATCCGTGATCCATCCACATAACAAATAACGTCTGTTTGCGATGGATTACTCTGAGAGTATAAAGCATCACTGGTTGATGGAAATTGAGATGTTTTCTGCTGTTATTTGAGATTAGAGTCTGCAGTTTATATTTCATAACAGGTACGGATGACGTGCAGACTTGCGCGTGCGAGATGATTCATGCTCACCTAGTGATGCGACTCGTTCATTTACAGTTTCTGTTTTGATGTTAGAAAAAGGAAGATATGGTCAGTTTTTGGTGACTGAAATGCAGATGTTCTACTGTATTTTATCTCTTTTTCTAACATTGGAATTTAGGATTTGTAAAACAGATGTTCGTTATTGTAATACGCTTAAATAATTTATAATGACTTATTTTATATATGAATATTTTGCATTTGCTCTAATTATTAAAATCACATAGATTATGGCATTTTTAAAAAGGAGACTTGAGCCTTTTTTAGGCTTTGAATGAGAGAATGTTTTTTCTTAAGAAATCAAATGATGCTGTTCCAAAAATATCATCAAATATGAACGCAGTCGTCTGGCATAGTTCAAAGATGTGTGCAATAAACACTGAAAAGGGTAGAAAGGAAATCACTAAGCTCCTCATTTGATATAAAAAGAGCATGAACACAGAGAAATTGATGAGGCTAAAAGTTGATGATAATTTATTTACAGCATTGAAGAAGGTTTAATGAAGAGGGAATCTGATTTGTGTTATGATGGAACCTTAAATTCAGCTTATTAATCTTGGAGAACAAACATTTTGGTGCGAAAAAGGAAGCTTTTTTTAAGCAATTTATGATAGTTTTGTACAGTGTAACCAACCTTTCATCACAGAAGAGCTACGGCAGCCATAAACAGATCACTCATTAATTTCCACCGTCATTGTGTACCTTCCTTGAAAGAAGTGGAAATCATTCGTATTTCAAAAACATGAAAGAATCCCAATGAACCTTCTAGTTACTGTCCCATAGCCTTGATGAGTTGTTTCTGTAAAATGGTTGGTGAATGGTTAATGAATGACTATAAGAGGATAATAGTCTTTTAAGTGATGCTCACTGTGGTTTTAGAAAAGGAAGTAGCTCTATACATCACATCATCCTTGAAAATAACATAACTTATGCTTAGGAACGGTGATTGCTGTTTTCTTCGAGCGTTTAAACTCAATACAGCTGAATATGTTTGTTGACAACATATCAGACTGACTTTTTAAAGTAGATCGTTATTGGTGACTCATCCAGTCCTGACTCAGTTTTTAGAGACAGTATGGTAATACTTTGAAACCTTTTTCAGGCCCTCAAAATGTTGTTGTTGTGTAAATAATCAGCTCATAAGCGCATAAATGGCCATCTAATGGATAGGCATTAGATTAAGCCAGGACTAGACTTTTGCTAATTTAGGACATTTAAGAATTTTTTGAAATATATCTTAAAAAAATGCATTATCTGTGAGCATTTTGTAATGCAATAATGTATTTTAAGATATCTCGGTTCAAGCTTTTTCCCAGTTTAGACAGCTCTGAACATTTATTTTAATCTAGGACTGGTCTTAAACCCTGTTTGGAAAACTGCCCCAAAAAGTATTCTTTTTTTTTTATTGAAAATGGTGTCAATGGTGTTTATTAAAGAAAGCATCATAGTTAATGGATTGTTAATAGCGAGAATTGGGCCATATTTACTACAACTCATTTATTTATTTGTTAAAGGGGTCATACGGTGGTACATGCACTTTTTCAAGCTGTTTGGACTGAAATGTGTGTCGGGAGTGTGTGTGATCCACCAGTATTTTTATGAAATTAAAAGAAGAATATGTCGCCCCTTTTGAAATCAAGCCATTCTCAAATGCCACTCCCACAATAGTTGATTGACAGCAGCGTGTCACACAGCCTGAACTGGTGTCTTACCTCAGACCTGCGCTTAGTGAGCCGTCATCAGACCGAGACGCAGAGACAAGCATGACTCCTAAGAGACTGAGGCGTTTTGTTGTTGAATGTATTAACGAACATAGCAGTAGTCATTATGAATACAGCTAAACAAAGATCCTCCGAGAGCGCCTGGGAAAAGAGAGGCGGGGTCAGCGGAGCTTGTGAAGATTTAAAGGGGAAGTACACAGAACAGAGTGATTTCTAAAGAGCTGTTTATGACAGGGTAAAATGAGCGTTTTTTACGAAATTTTAAAGCAATCTATATTACAAACTTTCCATTAAGATCCTAAAGAATCATATTAGCTTGTGGAAAATTGCCTTTGTATGACCCCCTTTAATGTTTTTTGTTAATTTAGTTTATTTGTTAATGCCGTTATATTGTTTAAAGTTTATTCTAGCATCTTAGTCTGCCGTGCCTATTCAGCTCTGTATGTTTTTGATATCATATGGCACAGCAAAACCCAAACAGCTCCTTGGCAATATGTTAATTTCTAACAGTGTCAAGAGGATTATTTCAGCGATTAATTCAGCTTACGCCGAAAGAGAGTAAGCCCTCAGTTCCGCCCCGTCTGCTTGTTTTTCCTGTCATTTATTTGTCTTTCTTTGGATAGGCCTCTTCTCTTCGTCATGAGACATCTGCCTTTACGCGAATGATATCAGTCACGATTAGCAGGGCAGCATCTGTTTTTGCATCCCATCGATTGTATTGAAATTGAATTGCATTGCTGCTGGCACTGAATGTGGAGGCATTGTATGATGGTGCTCTCAGGATAAACACTCAGTACGGTGATACTCCTATAATTCCCTGTGGCTCAGCCCTGCTCATTAGCTCTACATCCGAATCAGCTTGGCAGATAAAGCCAGATAAAACCTTGAAGTGCTGCTCATTCAAACTGAAGGCTTGCAGAGATATTCAGTGTGGTGCTGCCCTACTGAGGTGACATCCCCCGTCACGAAGCACTACTGAGGCCTCTTCACTTCCTGTGTCTCCTAGGGAGCGAGCCGAGGGTATTGTTATGGGAATCCTCTTTGATTAGATTATTTTGTGCTCCCTCCCGCTCGCTCTGTCTCTTCTGAGATGGACTGCATGTATATTTCATGAATGTTGGTGGGGATGTAAGAGTAATCTTGCTGATGATTCTTACGGATCATATTATTTTTGTTTGTATTTATTTCTTTTTTTTTATCTGTTCTTTTTTGGCTGCTGTTTTTGCAGGTTGTGACAGAAGCCTGATGTTGGATTCGTGAAATGCACTGCCCGCCGTGAGAAGCAAGAAGCCTTTCTCGTCGTCCTCCTCTTCGTCACTGTGTCACACTGTATCTGGACAGCCCTGGTTTCATTCGGTGTGGAGGCGACTGAGACGTGGACTGTTTTTATGGCACTTTGTTGAGTAGATTAAACGAGCAAGGAGAGCAGAAAGAGTGAATCGTGGTTGCCGTGGCTTATGGCGGCAGGGCAGGATTGAAACGCATCGGCTCACTTTCAGTTCTGTTTTTATTCGCTCTTCTGCCCGGTCAGAGATGGGCGTTCTGGGGTGCAGCGTACTCGTGTTCGCGCTCTTCTTTCAGTGCTATAGCCGCAGTGTCCAAAACCACATGTTCAGGTTCAAGAGGTGAGACACTTCAGTTCCTTAATGGATGTTAAATGTGTTTTTTTTAGTCACACTTCATTTTATTGTGTCCCTATTTGCAGTTAGAGTCCTGAGTAAACAATTAAAAAAAAAAAAAAAAAAAAATGCATTAAGAAAAATGTTAATTTTTTTAGTGACAATACAAAAAAAAAGAAAAACCAAAAATAATAAGATTAATAAATTGAGTAAATGTTTATAGTAAAAAAGTATGAACTATAAAAACAGTGACAGTAATAAAAACATTACAAATTTATTCCGACATACATTAGATAAATAAAATAACATTAACAGTGCATATAGTGCACACTATATACATCTTTATTTATTTAGTTATTATTAGAGTTTTTCCTAGTTGTCTTGGCTTTATGGACACTGAATGTCTATTAAATCAGTTAGATTTGAGAAATCTATCTCAAGTAATCCATAGCGTCTTCGCAGATGGTGTGTTTTACCCTTTGTAGTTTATCCACATGAATTAGACACTGACAAAACAGTCTACTGAAGAAGCGCTAATTAATCGTCACTGTTAGTGATTTTGGCCATAATTGGGACTTTTACATATAAATTTATTTTATTTGAATTTTAATTAAGGGGTGTTTGCACAGTTCTTTTCTTTTTTAAACCGATGGATGATAAAGCCGGGCCATTTAAAACAAAGGGAGCCTTGCCATATTGAATATATTAAGGCCCTATGAAGCTCCATTTTATCTGTTCTTAAATGAATTATTTAATAGCATCATCAAGGTTCAGTAATAAGCCTGAACAATTTGGACACTGTCATATCGAAAAAATATTGTCAAATATTGCAGAAGCAGGCATCACTAGTGGAAAGACAGGTTCATTGAATGTTCCCTGTTCCAGACAAGTTCACTTTATCTTAACGCAAACTCAACATCTTGATTTAATATCAGTATTTTACTGTCAAATATGCATCCTAGCAACTCGGCACTTATTTTTTTGGTAATAGGTTTCAGGACAATGCCTGGTCAGACCCCAATGACTGCTCAAGGACCAAACAGCCATTTGTCCTGTCCAATCCTTACAACTTTTCCCTCGATATTCGCATACCAGGGGTTATTCCAACAGAGGTAAGTTCTTTACATTGTCATTGTGATTTGCAATTTACAGGGTCTTGAAGCCCCCTACTTCATCTTAGTTCTTACAACAGTTTAGAAAAAAATGCTCTGAAGCTGAGCATACTAGGTGAGAGGAGACCAGCAGCTCAATGGCTTCTGTTTTATTTTACTGTCATTGAGTTAAAAGCATCAACAGTTCCTATAAATGCATGCTGTGCTTCATCATTCTCTGCATCTAATGAAGAAATGTATCATGCTATATCTGAAATATCTGATGCTTTATTTGAGACATGCAGATGAATAGAGGTTTCATTTTTGATGTGTTTGTATTAACAGTTTTACTGCAGGGCTAAGGTCTGGTCTGCATCTATTCACACTTTGTTATTTTTAGAGCTGGAGTGTACAGCTGTACAAAATGTTTGTATAGCTAACAAACCCTGTAACTCAGGTAGCTGGAGAAAGAGAAAATTACAGCAATTCCTAGCTTAAATCAGAATGACTGAAACTCCATTTTTCATTGAAAATGTGGACCCTCTGAAAGCTAGACTCCTGGCCAAACTGAGCAAGTGATGGAAAAGAGTTTTGGTTAGAGCTCTAGTTCAGCTCTATGATCATGCTTAGAGATAGGAGAAAGATTCTATTGTCTGATGAACTTTAATTTTAAGCATGATGTTTGAAGGAAACCAGCTCTGCTCATCACCTGCAGAATACCATCCAAAAAGGAAAGTGTGCTATTTTTAGCCTTATGCTGTGGGGCTGGTTTTCAGCAGCTGGGACAGAGGGACTCAGAGTAGAAGACAAGTTCATTGCATCAAAATATTGTCATAGCCTTAATAAAAACCAATCCAGACTTGGCAGATGGGTCATCTTCCAACAGGTCAATAACCCTAAGTACACAGCAAAGATAACAAAGGAGTGGCTGTAGGACAACTTTCTGAATGTTCTTGAGTGGGCCAGCCAGAGCCCAGACTTGGTTGAACCTGATTGAGCTTTTGATCTGAAAATGACTGTGTACCGACTCTCCCCATCCTACCTGATTGAGCTTGAGACGGCCTGCAAAGATGAATGGGAGAAACTGCCCAAAAAACTGTGGCAAGCTTGTAGCATCATACCTAAAAATGACGTGAGGCTGTCAATTGGTGCAAAATATGAATATTTGCGTACAAGTGATTTTTTTTTTTTTTTTTACTTTATATACATTGCAAAGATTTCAAACAAGCTTCCTTCAAGTTGTCATTATGGAGTATTGTTTGTGGAATTTAGAGAAAAAAAATCCTATTTTGGAATAAGGCTATAACAAAATGTGGAAAAATTGAAGCACTGAATATGCTACAAATGCACTGTATGCGTGTAAATTTCTGTACATTCCTGTTTATTCCCATGTTTTCATACATTCAAGTTGATTCTCATATATTCCTGTTTAATGCCATACATTCCTGTTTATTTCCACATTCTTTGTTTATTGCCATATGTTTATGTTAATCCAACATGTTCCCGTTTATTCTTTTACATTTCTGTTGATTCCCATGTGTTCCTGTATATTCCTGGAATTCCCATTGAAAGTTTTTAAACATTCGGAGAATTTTGCCACCCTGTAAAGACATTTATAACTATATAAAATATTCTATTTGAAATAAATGCTGTTCTTTTGACATTTTTGATCAACAAAGAATCTTGAAAAATGTTTCCACCAATTATTAAGCAGCAAGAACTATTTTTAATACTGATAATAATAATTATCATATAAGATATTAGAAAATGAGCATCTGTAATAATTTAAGCAGCATAGAAGGCTTCGGTACTTGGTTAGCTTTTGTAAAAATGGTTGGATGATTGTTTAAAAAAAAAAAGTTTATTGAAGGTTCTGATAAGTGTTTGTTTCTTAACAGTCTGACAGCTACTACTGCATGGCTGTTCCTGTTCCCACATCACAGGAGGCATACATAGGTAAGTACATATGTAATTAACAATGGGAAAACACGGAAATGTGTAGTCTTTGCTAAATAAACATCCAAACTAAGCCAAAAATCATGAGTAAATAAGATCATCTACTAACAGATAAAACTTGAAACTGTACAAGGATGTCATGTGGACTTAAAATCCACAGTGAATGAAACCTGATCTCTTTATTCTTATGAGGGCTCGTGAACCGTAATTGTTTAGATAAGGAGCGAGGCTTCATCTGTGCCTGTCGCCATCTTGCATTCATATACTTGACTGTTATTTGTTATCTGTGCCCCAAATGAAATGAATGTTTAATCTGATCAGGCTTTAGAGATAATAATCTTATTCAGGCCGGTCTATCCTGTTTAACTTTCAGAGCATTTGCTCTCACGACCATCAAAGTATAACCACTCTGTCCTGCTGTGAAAGCAGATCTTTACACAAGTCATCCAGGCCACTGAATCCCATAATATGAAACTTGAGCGGTAGCGACCATGACTGATGGGTAGTAACAGGCTGTTTGTTGAGTTCACTTACCTCAGCAATACATGTCATCGAGCCCTAGTCTTCATGTACAGTTGATCATTTACTGTATTCAGTGGTGATGCTTTGTTAAGGCCTTTTGTATATCCTTTATAGTAACATATAATAATGATTTTAGTAGGAATGGGCAATATATAATATATATCTATATAATAAAACGTTACGTCAGTATGTCAACCAAGTATTGTTTTCCTGCAGCAAAATGTTCTATGTAGTAAATATGAGATCGCAGTCTTGAGAAAACATGACATTGCACGCCTTTCTGTAACAGTCCTGTCCTTTCGAGCTTTAAGCACAAACAAACACATACAGTGCAAGCATTGTAGTCTGATTCACTGGAAATGACTCTTTTGAGTGGGTGTATTTCGATGAATCATACAGAAAGTAAATCTTTCACTGAAGGAATCCGCTGAATGAAAGCAGTTAAACACAACTTAAACTGCATGTTATCATTACTTTCAGCGATATCCATCTGGAAATGAACCGTGTTTTGTGTAGATTTCATTTGTTGGAACTGCTGATTGGTTGTGAGGAGCTGTTGTGGAAAGCAAATGTGTTATGTTTCATTGTGGTGGTCTTTACAGAAGACGTGCTGTAGTTTGTAGAGTAACAGGTCCACCCAGATTTGTGCATTTTATCTGAGAGTTACATTATCTCTGTCTTGCTACTGCCATCAATCAACATCCTATCTATTATTCATAGCTTCAATAGAAAGGGAGGCCTTTCCTGAAGATATCCATCACTTTTTATATGGGTTCATTGTGGTTTATGTAGAGCAAACAGCCATTCAAACTCTTCACAAAGGTTTTTTTTTTAGCTGTAGGTAAAACAAAGATTGTATGTTTTACAAGAAAATACTGTTTTATGTTTAATTTAATTGAATGTACTTGCATTGCCTAGCAATTTCTGAGTGAAAATACTTGAAAGGTTACTCAACCCCAAATTATGTTATGTTTAGAAATCGATCAATATATTGTTTCCCTGATATTTTTCCAGATATTTAAGCATTTTCACATAAGCGGGTATCGGTTTTAAAATTGATTTCCAGAGATAAACTCTGCTGCACATAGGAGTCAGGACTGCCATTTCAGGACAGCGTCTGAGAGGAGAGGATATCTACAAGAAGATATCCTTACTTGCTTTGCTTATTTAACACAACAACCATTAATTCACAAATGAGATTTGATTGGCTGATATGTAGTTTGACTCTTAACAGAGTTTACACTTCTTATATATGTTATATATGTCTAACTTACCATTTTACCATGTTAATATTTTTGACTTAAAAGCACTTTTCTGTTCTCAGTGGACTTTGTTCCCCATGCCACTATGGACACAGCCCACCACATGATTTTATATGGCTGCAAAACCCCTTATGCCACTCAAGGATACTGGTAAGTCCCGTCTGAAAACATGAGAACTGTAGTGACTGAAGGATATTTAATGCTTGAATGTTGTTTTTTTCTTCTTCTTTTCTTTTCCTTTTTCCTTTTTTCCCAGCTTCTAAAAACATTTTCAGGCTTGTTGGGATGCTCAAACAAAAAGCCCATACTTATTGTGCAGATACACTAACATTCAAGAATGAGGGTCAGTTAGTTACAGTACATTCGTATTCTATGTATATATACACTGCTCAACAACAAAATGTAATTCCAAGTCAATCACACTTCTGTAAAATCAAGTGCCCAATTAGGAAGCAACACTGATTGACAATTGATGAATGATCAATTTCACATGCTGTTGTGCAAGTGAAATAGACAATAGGTGGAAATTATACAATTATATATCGTTGACCGTTTGAGCAGACACATGCACATTTGTGGCTTTGGCAGTGCTCCTCCTGTTCCTCCTTGCACAAAGCAAAGGTAGTGGTCCTGCTGCTGGGTTGTTGTCCTCCTACACGTCTCCTGATGTACTGACCTGTCTCCTGGTAGCACCTCCATGGACGCTACGCTGACAGACACAGCAAACCTTCTTGCCACAGCTCGCATTCATATGCCATCCTGGATGAGCTGCACTACCTGAGCCACTTGTGTAGACCCTGTCTCGCGCTACCACTAGAGTGAAAGCACCGCCAGCAAAACATCAGCCAGAAAGCATAGGAACTGAGAAGTGTTCTGTGGTCACCACCTGCAGAACCATATATATATATAGTTACATTGTGGTATTTAAGTGTTCCAGTATTTTAATAAATGTTTTTCTTTTGAACTTTCTGTTCATAATTCCAAAATGTATGACTGTTTCCACAAAAACATTAAGCAGCATAATAATCAGCAAATCTGCATAATAGAGTTATTTATGAAGGATTATTTGACACTAATGCTAGTAATGATGCTAAATATATTAAAATAGAATAAAGTTATTATATATTGTAAAAATAGTCAAATAAAGGCAAGCATAAGATATCAGAAACATTAAACCATCCAGCTTTTCAATGGTAGTGTGCATACATGCAACAGTTGCACAAGCAGTAGGTATACTTGTTAAGCACAAGGTTTTTCATTTGTTAGTGTTCGTTTCTCCTGTCTTGTTTTATGTGTGTAGTCAGCTATGAATAAGCCACAGTCAGCTTGAGTTCCAGATGAGTGTGAACACTGTAACCTTGTGGTGCTTTCAAAACATTAATCTCTTTACTTGAGTACTTTGACATATTAGCTTCTGATTCAAACAAAAGTGTGAGTTTAAGGCTGGAATTCAGTATCTGTTTGTCAAACCAGTGACACATGGGTGTGGGAAAGTAGAAGTGCTTGGGAAACACTTTCAGCATTTTTCTTTGTATTTCTTTTTTGTGATTCTAGTGACATTGAATTTACAATGCAATTTTGAAAACAAGTTGAGCACATTTGCCATTAAATGTAATCTGAGCTTTCTTTTGGTCAGTGCCACAACAACTGCTGCTTCCCTATAGAAAGAGAGAGAAAAAAGTAAGAAAGCTGCCTGTTACTACAGCAACCATTTGCACCTTGACAACAGCATCAGAGATGACCTGAAGGGAGGGGAGATGGAGGCTTGGTCCTCATCCTTTCTTCAGTTTCCATGGGTTGTGTGTTTAGATATAAACTCAAAAGCCTTGCAGTAAATACTAAGAGTACATCCATATCACCTAATAAACAAACCTCAATACATGGTAACACCAAATATAGTCACAAAGGTACATATACTCATGGTAAAAAAAACAGGGGTTTTGAGAAAGCTAACATACCTGAAATATAAAGTGTCTCTGTCTCATTTTAAATGCACAATGGCTTTCTTTCCCTGCTATCAGACTTGAGTTTTCCATATTTTCGAATAGCCTCCCTCAGTAATGTCACTCATGTAATAAAAAAAATGCGTTGTACAGATACTGCAGGGTGCTTCTTGTGGCTTGCATGACACGCTTTTATAGTGAGAGATGTGAGGCTTCAGAAGCACTGAGGATCAGGATGAAAATAGGCTAATTATACCAAACCTGGTGAATGTTCAGAAATACTAAATTCAGAGGCCATGAGTCATCTGCAGCCCCAGTGCAGTGGCATGATGGGGTGTTTTCATGCACTGCCATCTTCAAAACTAGTGTATAGAAGGGGGAGAAAAATTCTGATATGTTTAGGGTGTGAACTTGTTTCATAATGAGAGGTTTATGAGGAATGTGCATGTTAGAACATAACAGAATGTTGTAAATGTAAAAAAAAACCTTTGTAACGTATTGGGCCTGCATTTGCAACAGGGTACAGAAATTCACTTGTCAGAAAAACTGCTGTAAAACACAGACCAGCATGTTTGTTTGAGCATCCCAACCAGTTTACTATAGGCTTATAGTGCTGTGACACTGGAGTGTAGTTGTACGACCGATGTGATTTATTAGTCTTATGAACAATCGACCAAATTTCAGAAACTTCCCCAGCTAGAATTATTGATTTGATATTTATCTTGATTTGATCTCCTATTTGATCTAACAATGAAATGTGGATTTTTTTATTTTGTCAACTGAAACTATGTACAGTTTCACAATTTGCTCGTGAGCCACATGGGAATCCCCGTACCTGTCCAAATGAATTATGCAGGGCCCTTAAAATGAAGATATCAAAAGATAACATATGTGGCCCTGGACCACAAAACCAGTCTTAAGTCGCTGGGGTATATTTGTAGCAATAGCCAAAAATACATTGTATGGGTCAAAAATATTTATTTATTTGCCAAAAATCCTTAGGATAGTAAGTAAAGATTATGTTCCATGACGGTATTTAGTCAATTTCTTACCGAAAATATAATAAAACTTAATTTTTAAAATAAGTAATATGCATTGATAAGATCTTCATTTGGACACCTTTAAAAGGTGATTTTCTCAGCATTTAGATTTTTCTGTACCCTCAGATTCCAGATTTTCATATAGTTGTATCTCGGTCAAGTATTGCCCTATCCATCCAAATGGATACATACATCAATGGGAAGCTTATTTATTCAGCTTTCAGATCTTGTATAAATCTTAATTTCGGAAAATTAACACTTACGACTGGTTTTGTTGTCCAGGGTCATATATAATATTTCTTGACTTTAATATTTCTTCATTTAGAAATTTGTAAAGTTTGGAAAATAAATACACAAAAGTGCTTTTTACCATCCGACATAAATTGTTAAAGTCTACATATTTTACTAGTAGATTAATACACTAATAGTAGTTTTTACTGTACATATAAATTCAAGGGAATTAATATTTTGGCTTTTTCCCTTCTCTTAAGTTTTTTTTCACTAGAACAAAATCAACGTTTTTAACTGAGGACATCTGGTTGAATTTACACAGAAGGACTGTGTTGCAAATGTTTGTAATGAGTAATAATGATTAATTTCTAACTTACTATTCTTGGATTGTTTAGGGATTGTGGGAAAGAGCTGGGGACATGTCGGGATCAGGCCAAGATCATGTATGCTTGGGCCAGGAATGCTCCTCCAACCAAACTACCCAAAGGTGCTCATTTTAGCCAGAGCTGTTATAAGTGATTAAAGTGAGTAAATAATAAAATGGCTCATCTTGTTTTGCACACTTTTTTTTTCAGATGTTGGCTTTAAAGTTGGAGGAGACACCAGAATTAACTACTTTGTGCTGCAAATTCACTATGGTGATGTCAAACACTTCAGAGGTAAATACTAATGTACACCACAGAGCTGATCAAGCAAGCTTTAATCAACCAAACTTGACCTTCTGTTTAGTTGTTTAGACATGGAAATGGATCTGTAATGACATTAGTTCCAGTAAATGTCCAGAATTAATCTTTACTCACTCTCCTCTCATTTTGAAATACTTGTTTGTTTAAGTGTTGTGCTGCACGAAACAGCAGCATTTGCGCAATGTTTGGTAGCGTTTTGGTAACATGAGACATGACTAATGTGTTTATCTCGTCTGGATTTTAGATCATCATAAAGACTGCTCAGGACTCACTTTAAGAATGACTTCCAAACCGTAAGTTTCGCAATCGCAACTAGAATTTATTTAGAAGACATACTTGTTTCATTTTGTCATAATTCCCTGATTCACTGATTCTGAAGTCGACAATATCAAGCCTGACACGACTGAGCTTTTCTGAATTGAACACAATGAGATTCAATTCAATTCAAATTTATTTGTATAGCGCTTTTCACGATACATATCATTGCAAAGCAGCTTTACATCAAAGTAATGTTTTACAGTATATCTAGTAGTAGCTTTTACATGTAGATATGGCATAGATGTGAGGTAAAGATCAATTAATAACGTAATCGAACAGATAGCTGTTAAATTCTCTTTATAATTATACTTAAAATAATACAATATAAATAATACTTAATTATAAGTGTTTTGACCTTTGAAATTGAACGATTAAAGATCCAGATACAGTGAAACATTGCTTATTGCAGTAAGTGGAAGATATCGTGTTGATTAAGCATGAGTAAAAACAGCAACTGAATTAGCTCTGGTTCAGCTCATGTCTGTCCTAATTTATGTCACACATGCCAAAGGGGACAATTACTTATTTTTGGTGCAACTGGGAAATGGGCAGTGTCTGTGTCTTTGAAAACAAATGTGTTGATGAAACCTAAAAATGACAGGATTGTTGTTAATGTGTTAGTTATTTTATTTCTAGTTTAAGTCCTTGACTTTGATTGATCAATATAGTCATGCTGATATCACTGCAGAGTGCCTGTTTCCATTACATCCATTGTGTTCTCATTGCATTCATCTGCTAAAGCATGTTTTAACATGAGTGGAGTAATCACAAAATACAGGCTAAACCGTTTAAATGGCATAATGTACACCGGTTATGTTTGCAAAAGGTACATAAACTGGTGTGAATGCAGTGCACTTGTAGGATTGTATGATCTGTATATAATATCGGTCTCTACATATTAAAAGTGTTCCTGAAGAGTACTTGAAATAGTTTTACTTAAGCACATTCAATATGCTAATATACTACAAACATGCCTTAGTTGGACTTCTTTTAGTTGGTCCCAACTTCTGGACTATTAAAGTGTATTAAGCACAAAATTAGTTGTTTTCATTTAGCAGACTTATACCAGTTTAGTGTACTAAAAGTGCAATTTCAGGGTTTTTTTAAGCACATAAATATGTAAAGGTATTTGTAGCATATTACTTAGTACAAAATAAATGTATTTCAAATACATTTTAGAATATTCCTTCCTAGGGTAGGCATGGGCATGCAATATTTTTCAATAATGCGACACATTTAGTTACTCCTTATAAATATTAAAGCTACAAAAGTGGATGTAATATGTAAGTAATTCAGTATGAAAGTCAATAACATGTACCCCCAGTTTCACAGACAAGGTTTAAGCTAGTCCCAGACTAAATTGCATGTTTGAGCTGTCTCAGATGAAAATATCTTGCTTTGACATATCTTAAAACATGTCAGTGTCATTGTTCTGTGTTAAGATGCACACCTGTAATATTATCTTATAAGGCATTTTTGTATGTTGCTTAAATATCTAAATTTAACTAATGCCTGGTCCTGGCTTAAACTAAGCCCTGTTTGTGAAACCGGGCCGCAATGTGTTGTTATTAATTTAACACATTTAACTGCAATCCATTTTAACGTGTACTGTTGTGTGCTCTGTGCAGACAGCCCTTTATTGCTGGCATGTATCTGATGATGTCTGTGGACACTGTCATTCCTCCTGGGAAGAAAGGTACAACCAATTTGTGACCTTTTTATCTATTTTCCAGTTTGGCCCTCATAATCTCGCAGAGGTTTGGGGTTTACGTTTTGTATCATCTCATTTATGACATTGGTACTTTTGCTGTTTGCAGTTACCAATGCAGACATTGCTTGCACTTACCCATCTTCCCCGATGTATCCGTTTGCCTTCAGGACACACACACACAGCCTTGGTGAGATACTGCTTTTCTGTATTTGCTATGTTAACATCAGTTAAGTTCTTTTTTAGTGTTTGTAAATTCTCTTTTACATTTTATGGTGCTAACATGCATTAACATGATGTTGTCGTGGTGTCTTGTTCTTCAGGTAAAGTCGTGAGCGGGTACAGAGTTCGAAATGGACAGTGGACTCAAATTGGACGCCAGTCTCCACTGCTGCCACAGGTGTGTCTATACATGTCCACTCTGCCTGATCAAGCATGATTAATACGTGGCATCTAGAGAGAGAAGTGAATGCATCATTTGCCTCTGATAGGAATTGCCGGTCATATTAATGCCCTATCAGTGTCATAGTGATTTTTATGTTTTCCCTGCTGTCAGACCTGTTTCTACTGGAGTCCAGCATGCTTTTATTGTTTAGACAACTACTGCTTCCTGACAGCCTTTAGTGTGTAGTAGTACTATGATTTCCGCCATGTGAAAAATGGCATTTCATTTCAGTGTTAATAAATGTTTTAACTATACACATACTAAAGCACGCATGATTCAACCTCTCTCTGCTGCTTTAATATATGAGTACATTAACTCATAAACATTATCTGCTCAGTCACTTTATCAGAATTTTACCATTTCTTTTAAGAAAATCTATTGTCAAATCACATACAAACAGAAATCTAAAGGTCTTCGCAGCAACCTGTCAAAATAAGGCTCAGTTTAACTTGAAAAAGCTGTCACAGAAATATTACTTAATGTAATTATATTATTCATACTATTTAGGAGTAACCCTGATTATTAGCCTGATTTGACTCCCAATATCACTGTCTAATATTCGCAAGTGTTGATAGTGATAATGCCACTTGCTATATGGGGGTACTCATATGTCAGATTTCACATAGAACTACTGGCTTTCTCCAAATAAATGTATGTACGACCTATTATGATGATGTTGTAAATTACAGTCTGGAAAGAAAGAAGCTTTAAATTAGTATTTTAACCCCTATAGATTTAAGTTTTACTTTCCATAATCCATGGCCGACAGGAGCATATTGGCAGCAAAACTTTAAAATTTTAACAAGACGCAAACTGGCACAGGTAGAGTGAAAGGTTGGATTTTTTTTTTATTCAGGCTGGGTGCAATTGATTTTAAAACATTATAAGTATACTGTATATATTAGTTATCTTGTATAAGATTCAATTGATTGAGTTGTGCTGCAGTAAAGCTTTGTTGCAGTACTACGTAATTGTCTCTTCGGTATTTAGAAGTATAAGGATTACTTTTAGGGGGCCATTTTCATTTTTCCATTCCCGTGCGCTATTTTTTCATAGTTTTTTTGTTTTGTTTGTTTTTTAGTTTTTTACTTGGACTGAAGTGTTTGACTTGTGTTTTGAAGAGGAACTATAGTCTTACGGTTTTGCACAATGTGAGGTTAAAGTTTTAGTTTTTTGTTTAAACTAACACTTAATCATAACTTGTGTTTAGGCTTTTTATCCAGTCATGAACACCATTGATGTAAGAAATGGAGACATACTGGCAGCCCGTTGTGTGTTCACAGGAGAAGGAAGAACCACTATTACCCAAATCGGGTAAGTCCATGTTCTGGCCAATCGTTGATTCTTTTTGTGTTGTTGTTTTAATTAGACTTTTACTGTTTTGTAAAACTGGTCAAATTTTCTTTGAGAGTGTTCACCCTTTATTTGTGTTCATTTATTCCTATGTAGAGTTACTGTGGCAGTAAGTGTGTTAGATTAGAGGTGATGCAGTTGACATTTCCAGCTTTTCCCTTTCACTGTTTGCATTTTTGAGTCTTTGACCACCTGTCTTGCTGTGTCCATCTGATAAAGTCACACTGTGAGACAGGTGGTGATTGTGTGTGTTTCTCTGTGGTGTTTAAAGAGTGATTAAACGCACGCAGTAGGTTGGCTCTGTGTTTCGTCATATTCCGTTTGAGCTTGACTCCTTGAACGTATGTGCGCCTCTGCCCTGCCGTTCCTGTTACCATGGAGATAGGGAGAGCACAAAATAGTGCATTGACGTATCTCCCAGTAAGCCCGGCGCTCTTGCCCACGCACGTAACTCAAGTCCACACGATAGCGATATAAAGATGACTGCTGATGTACAGTCTGGTCTTTGGCACCAAGAACTGCCCACTTATACCACAGACATATGTACAGAAGTAAACGCATATGAATACATTGCAGTTGCTTGGTCATATTTAAAATAGGGAATATGAATAAATAGGGAATATGAACCATGCTGTTCTCACAACGCAAAAATAAAGCACTGCAACTTTCTAGTGTTTGTTGTTTCTGACCAAAGAGCCATCTGATCTACATGTAAAAGAACCAGGAAACCAGGTATTTCCGTTTGTGATATTTCTGTAGGGGTGCATCTGAAAACAAACCTGATTAGTTTCCTTTACTAATGAAGCTGCAAAAACAGTAGAAACGCAATAGGAGTTCGCTTTGAGAAGTCTGTCGGTGTGTCATGGCAGGCAAATGCAGTTTGGTTGCTTATCTGCAGTAGTTTGTTCATGTGTCATCGTTTCCCTCCTCTCAGAGGCACCTCCAGTGATGAGATGTGTAACTTCTACATCATGTACTACATGGACAACAGCCACGCTGTGCCTTACATGAGCTGCAGAGATGACGGCAGTAGTGAGCTGTTCAGAAACATCCCTTCTGAGGCCAGTATTCCCATCCCAGTCAGTCCAGACCATATGATGTCCATGAAGCACGAGTCAGCTCCTCATAAAGGTACCATCCAAATATAGACAGTTTAAGAGTGGGCCATACGACCAAAGTCTTATACCATGGGATGAATGCATTATGCCTGGGGATTATCCCGTTAATATTTTGCAAATAGAATATAGTTGATTTTGTCATTTTGTTTCAGATTTTCTTTTCTTTTTTTGATTTTTCACAGGTGTTGTGCAGCTGCAGGAGCCTAAGAGAGAAGAGGAAGTTCTGGATCAGGGTAAGATGTTTAAAAAATACTTTCAGATTAGAGATAATCAAGATTGAAACACGGTTACACCATTACAAATCTCATTTGACAAACACAGTGGCTGAATGACAGTCTTTTATTGTGAAAAACACATAGGCTTAATGGTACAAACGTAGTATAACTCATCAATAGAGGCTCCTAGGCATGAGTGTGTTGGATTTTGGTTTGTAAGTTTATTTATAAGTTAACAGTCTGCAACTGTTTGATGATGAATGTGCCAGTACATGACAGCCTTCACAGCGACACACCAGTGCCTTTGACATTTAGAGTTGGACTTGTAAAATGTCTCTCACTAAACAGTGCTGTTTGTGAACATAGAAACCGGCATCTTGTTAATTCGGGATTGTTTGTACAGTATTTTAGCATGGAAACCTGCCAATAAGTAACAAAACTGTTATTAAGCAGTCAAAGATTGTTTTTACTCTGTTCCGCTTTCAATAAATGAACTCAGTATAAATGCACACGTTGTTCCTGAAAGTATTAGATATGTTACCACCATAACCTTGTATACAGGGGTCTCACACTCAGCCCACTTGATGTTTTACATCAAAAACAGGTGAACAGTTAACTACTAATCCATCACAATTCAAACATAAGTCTGCATTCAAAGTGTTTTGCCATTCACCAACAGATTTGAAAACATGTATGGTGGGAGGTGTTGATGCAAAGCCAGCAGTGGGCAGAAGTGTTAAAGTAAAGAGATCAAATCTTTTATTCGCGTCATCAAAGACAGGGTTTGAAATGGTCATTTTAAGTTATCACTGTTTAGGGGAAATATTACCATAACTTGACCTCAAGGGAAAATAGTCATGACCCATTTAATCATCTCTAACCTACTGAGAGCTCACTGGTACATCTTAGAGTATTGAAAACAGCATGTTATTTTAATCCCAAGACTGCATATATTTAGCTTCATAACAAATTTACATCCCTCCCTAGTAGGAGGCTAGGCTATGAATCCTATTAATGCTAATCAAAGGGCTGTGCATAGGGTCTTTTCCATATTGTGGAATTTTAATGCCTTTTTACAGAATAGATTTATGTATGTTATGCGTTAGCATCTCCCTGTGGAGCCAGAACTGTGACTGAGTTTTAAATGCATTACTCACTTCCCAAAACCACCTCCACAACACTTTTGCCATTGTTTTGAATGCATACAGTTCCAAAATGATTCACAAAGATGAAACTACCAAGCATTTCAAACAGCTACCATTAATAATACTTATTTTTTAAAAACCGTTTTGGTTTTGTTGGATTGAATTTGTTCTAGAGTTTTATACATTTTGTGTAAAGAAATTTGTAGAGACTTTGCTATAATTGTTTTAGCGACTGCTGTTGCATTAGTTCATTAGAAACAACAAAGAGAAGTCTTTTCCAGTGGTAATGGTATCTTCTTCTTGCCCTGTAGAAAGTGTCTGGCAGTTGTCTTAAAAGCCTTATCTGGATTTGTTTATGTTAATCCCCAAGATTCAGTAGAAACCTATCAAACGTTTCACCACTGTGGTACTACAATAAGGCATAGAAATGACCTACTGTAGAATATGCTGCACTCTACACTGTTACCCTTAACATATATATTGTTGTCCAGTCAGCTTTCTTAATTGGTGCATTTGTTAATGCTTATTGATTGTGGAAAATTAGAATGGATTTGATTCTGAGCTGTTAGTATTAAATTAGCTACTGAGTGGGGTGCATTGCACAGGGACACTGTGTCAGATAAAACAGAACATCAACTGGCAGTGTTTGAGCACTGTCAAACTAAATCTCGTATAGCAGCACAAGGCATTATGCAATTGCCTTGCAATGAAAAGAGCTTTTCTCAATTAAAGTGCTTTTAAAGCCACGGCTGAACAGATTGGATGAGTGTTTAGCCTAGTATAGCCTAGATGGAGGCACAAAACAATGGTGTTTAGAGGGATGCTTCAGGGGTATCTTACACATCCTCTAATTACCCACAATCCTTTGAACACATGTCCAATTCACAGAAAAATGGTAGAAAAACTATTCAGCAGGAGTCGTCTGAAGAAAAGAGTTTGCTTATAATTGCAGAGCTCTTTGTGTGTGATGGAAGACAAAGATGTGTCCAGGTGTGCCATCACCACTGTGGAGTGGCTTAAAAAAAGCTGGTTCTGTGGCATAAATGGCAAAAATCAAGATGCATTCAAATGTGGAATCACCTACTGTAGAAGGCCAGAATATTATCTATGAAAGTGGCCTATTAGGACTTTTTTTTTTGTTTGTTTGTCACTGATCTTGTGAGACACTGGAGTCCCTAGATGGTACTGTATGGTTCAGCACACCAAACTTGTTAGTTTACTGTCAATACTGTATGAATCGGCTTATTTACTGAAAGTTTGGGGTCACTCAGCAATGTCATTTTTAATGAAAATGCACATCAAATAATAGTTCTTTCAACTTTTCTTTCGTCAAAGAATCTCCGATCTGCAGATCTTTGACATTCTTATCATCAATTCTTTGAGGTAATCCGAGGGAATTTCATGCCATCTCCTACAAGCAGTTGCCACCTCTGGAAACAAGCTGGACACAAATGCAACATCTTTTAAATCGAAAATGTATTATTTAGAATAGGCAGTGCTAATACTTAGTGCTAAGTATTAATACTTTCATTCAATATTGTTGCCATCTAACTATAATTTCACATGGGGATCATTTCATGACAGTCATCGTCTCAAAGTAGTTTATGAGTGTTTTGAGCCATTGATCCCTTAAAAATATCTGGGCCTGGCATCATAACATAACTTAACACTAATCTTGACAATTTATCATAGAACAAATTCTTACAGTTATAGTACCAGCAGTTTTATGCATTTTATCTAACCAAAAACGTGCAGCGTGAAACAGGCATTAACTTACCATCCAAAGTTGCGAATTTAACAAATTTGGTATATCACACAAAACATTTGCAAATAAGCACATGACAGGTCTAACAACAGTATGAAAAAGGCATAATAAATTTTAAATTGCAAGTGCTGATATTTGTAAATACATTAATAAAAGATTAAAATACATACTGTTTGTGTGTTTACTGTATGTATATGTATGTAATAAATACACACAGAACACACATATAATGCTAACAAAAAATTAATCATGAAGCTGGACATGCCATAAGTTGAAAATTTTAATAGATGTAATATAAAGGCTGGTATATGTTGTACAGTGTGGCGATAACACAAGATCTTACTTGGGCATGTCATACAATCTCCTTAGCAGCAATTGTAAGGGACAGAAATTGAGTATATCCCAATACATATAACACCACCAGCACAGCCTCCTTTCCTCCACTTCAATGACTTTCTCACTTTTCTATTCACACCACCATTCCTCTTTTGTCTTTCCGCTTCTCCTCCTCTGTTTCCTCCTGTGCAGGTGACCTCTATTCCCTTCTCTCTAAACTGCTGGGAGAGAGGGAGGACGTTGTCCACATGCATAAGTACAGCCCCGCAGATGCGGCCCGAGCCCATACACGTCTGATGGCAGAGATTGATAGCATAATGCAAAAAAAAGACCTGGGCTGGCCACGTTTAGGCTACAAAACAAAAGAGGATTCAATACTGGTGAGGGACAGAGTGCACAAGTTTCATCAGTTAGAGTCCACTGTCAGCCCCTCAAGGAGCAGGACGGTTCCCGCCAAACAGCCGACCACAGGGACGGCTCAGAGGGACCAACCAGGTGGGTTTCGGGGTTTCGGCCTCGTTTTTTAACGCAATGAAAAACAAGGACATAAATGTGTGGACGTTGTGAGCTTTCAGCACACTGGCCTCAACTGAGACACAGAGAGTTTGTCTCCCACATAAATTATACATTTGTTTTCCGTTTCCACCCATCTCACTGCTGTCATTTATACTTTATGTGTTTGCTTAGCTATTGCTATTATTATAGCATGTGGTTTAATAATTTTCTAATATGGAATATAAATATTTCCTATCAAATAGATTTTAAGTTGCATTAAAAGCTTTCATCTTGTGCATTTATTCAGAAAATATTAAATCCCTTTATCTTTTTTACATTTTTGTTACATAAGTATTCAGACTTTTCACTCTAGTCCACAGCAATTATGGCTGGTTTGATGCGACAAGCTTCACTGCACAACTGTATTTGGAGATTTTCTGCCATTTTTGTGTTCTATTTAACTCTGCCAAGGGGTTTTTGGTGAGCATCAGTGGGCAGCTATATTGAAGTTTGTATTGACTTCATGTCCTTGCTCTGACTGGGGCACTGGGATTCTGGTTGGGACCCTGAGTTGTAGATACTGACTCCAAGTTACATGAGATAAATTGCACATTTTAGGTAATGTAATCAGACTACTTTTAGATTAGTTTTGACATACGTTTATCACATTGAACATACTTTTGTACCATATTGTTATATTGGGCTTTGTGGGTTTGATGAAAAAACAAAAATTAATATAAAGATAAAAATGTAAAATTACTCTATTTATAAATTGTATAATTTATATATAAAAAAACATTTGTTCACGTGCATTTCATGTGATCACAACTAACAGAGAACCATAAACATGCAGAATGTGGTGCTTAATTACTTTTTAATTACTTATATTTCAAGCAAATATATTAGAATAAATATCTTCAGATGACAAAGTTAGGGAATGCCTGCATTGCAAAAAAAGTGAATTTGTACATTTTAATGTGTTCAAATGTGCATTCTTATTACATGTTAGATGTGCTTGCTATTAAAATAACAACAAATTATGAATAATTACATGGAACTAATCCAAACCCACATACTACATGTAATTCGTTACTACCCAGTTTTGTTTAGTAACCCATTTTATTAAGAATATCTTTGTTTTGCTGTGTTCAGCCTTGCTTCTGAAGCTTCTGACAATGCCTTCCACATTTCACTGCTATGCCGCTGATGAGCAGTATCTGGTTTCCCTGCATGCATTGAGGTTGCAATTGATGAGACCAGAGTATCTGGTTTAGTATCTAGTCTGGTGTCCTTCAAGTGCTTTTTTTTTTCACTGAAGAAAGGCTTTCTTCTCGCGACTTTGCCAGATTAGCCTAGATTATTTGAAGTGATGACTGTCTTTCTGCAAGCTTCTCCCATTTCCACACATGATGATCTCTGAAGCTCAACCAGAGTTTTCTTACCAGCTTCTCTGTTTGACCAGACGGGCAGTTAGGTTGCATTGATTTACTCCATTGAAGAGTGATGGAGGTGACTGCGCTCACTGCAGCAGATTTTTTGTAGACTTCTCCAAATCTCTGCTGTCTCTCAGGTCTGCAGGCAGGTCCTGTGACCTCACTGCTTGGGCTTTTTCTCAGTCAGAAGGCTTCATCCTAAGTAATGCCGCATATCTTGACAGTCACGTCAACGAGCGCTGTCGAAGGCCACCTAGGTTTGAAAGGACCTTGGAAGGCAGCCTTTGTTTTCAATTGCTTTACTTGGCATAGTTTAAAAGCATATTATAAATCTTTCTGTCCTTGCAAAATCTTTTGTACATGCATTCCTATGAAGCAGCACTTTGCTCCCTCTAGTTCTTGATAAAATGCGAGACGAAAAGTGTTTTTAGAGATGAATGCGTTGTTTTCTTTTGTTTTGTTGAGACCACAGATGGTTTTTGTTCACTCTATTGCAATAATATAAAATCAGATCATATAAAGAAGTTTTTTTTGTTTGTATTTTCATTGCTTGACTATAGAGGTGAACATTTTTATGTTGTAACAAGTGGACTTATTTGAGAACTTAATTAAATGCCAAGAAGGTGTCTAGATTGGAATGGGAGTGATAACTTTACCAGGATGCAGCTTTGAGAAGCACACTTGGCTTTTTATATGTATTTTTAGCTATTAAACTTTATACAGAAAGGACTGCACATTTTTAAACTGTGTCCAATCAGTTTAATGTGCCACAGATGGATTAAAATCAATGTGCAGATGGAGGTGATAATCCAGAGAAATGGGATGCACCTGATCAAAATTTCTTTGCAAAAGGTCTGAATACTTATGTAAATGCAATGCGACTGACTGTCCTGCAAAGTTTAGCTCCAACTCTAATCAAACACACATGCCTTTAATTTTCAAGCAATCCAAAAAAACGTAATTAGTTGCTTCAGGTATGTTAGATTAGAGTTGGAGCTAAACTTTACAGGACAGTCGATTGCCAGAAGCAGGGTTGGGCGCCCCTGTGCTAGACCGATGAGCAGGTAGAGAAAGGGATTTGAGTAAAAATAATCAGTGTCTAACCTGATTTAAAAAAACCTTTGTTTAATTTTATATTTGTCTCATTATCTTTCATCTACAACAACATTGTGCACTTTTATAAAGGTAGGATTAGTCACATTATATTATTATGATTAGTCCATTAGCGTTTAAATGCATCATTATGCAAACATGAGCAGAATTCTCAACAAAAAGATTCACTGTTCAAAGGGCCTCTTTATTTCTCTCCAATACGGTAGGAAATTAAATTAAATGGGAATTTTTTAAAACTGTGATGAGATTATTGACCGTGCAGTTTAAATAGTGACAGGATAATCAACAGAGACTGTTAAACACGCTGTTGTGATGAAGTATTGTGTCCCAAAGCTTGCCTTCTATTCTACTACGTATTTAAAAGTATGTACTTCTTCACAAGGGCATAGTATAAGAAGGCGAACTGGGATCCAGCAGTTGTTTGAAATTAAACTTACTTCAGGCTATTATTTTATTTAATATATTTAACAAGACATTGATCACGTGTTTCTTGGGTGTATAGATGTGTACAAATTCTTCGGAGACTCCTGTACATATAATAGAAATAGAACACGTGTGAGAGTTGAATCTTTGACATCTTTGGCTGGGGTCAGATTGGAGCACTCACACTATTTTATACTTATAGAGTATAGCCTTCTGGCAAGTACTTTCTGGTTTGCAGCAGATGTATTATGTACATTTATAACATAAAAAATGACATACAACATGTTTTTAGCTCTCAGCTCTCTTTAATTCCCACTAGAGTTCAGCTCATAAAGTGTTTGCACTCACAAGTCGAGTACGGGTTGACATATGTCACTTTATTTGGCCTGTGTCCATATGTGTTAACCTGTGATTTGTGTGTGTGTGTGTGTGCAGGTTCTCATCTGGTGGAAGTGTCAGACTGGCCTGAAGCAGAACTGCGTCTGGGACAGGTGTCTGGTCTGGCTCTCAACTCTAACGGTGACCTGATCATCTTCCACAGAGGAGATCACATATGGGGAATTAAGTATGTGTATATATGTAAAGTGTATCAGTCGTTTGTGTTTTGAAGATTTTTAGAACAGTTCAAGGGTAAGGAAATTGTGACATGTTTTTATTTTTAGGTAAACTATTTCTCTAAAAGATGTGAATGCTGCTTATGTACGATATTTTGTTTTCCAGCTCTTTTAATTTCAATGGCATATACCAGCAGCAGGATTTGGGTTCCATCCAACAGTCCACAATCGTTGTGGTGGATCCAATCAAAGGAAAAGTGCTCAAAGCATCAGGAAAAAATATGTAAGTTAATAAGATTCTATTATTGCACCATATCTACAAATCTTCTTAGTTGCAATGCAATCCAGACAAATTTCTAATCAATGGAGCTGTTTTTTCTGTGAGAAGTAAATATCCACACAAGGATAGTATAACCTGACATTTTTTACTTTAAGGACATTTGGTCGGTCCTCACAAGGGAAAACTAATGTGTGTGTGTTTCCTATTTTTGATTCATTAATGAGATGTTTGTTTGAACAGGTTCTATATGCCACATGGAATAACTACTGACAAGGATGATAACTACTGGGTGACCGATGTAGCACTTCATCAGGTAAAGACACTCAAATGGAGGGGGGGGGGGGTTAATTAGCTAAGTTTAAGACAGTCATGGATGGGTGGAAGAAAATGGATGTATGATTATCTATAACATCAGTGCCTTATTAATAGCGAAGGTTCATATAGACAGTTGCATTTTGTAATCTTTTGTTGACGTGTAGGCTTAGGTGTAGAAATTTTCCAGTTGTGCAGATGGAGATGGCAGCAATTTATCTATCATAGTGCCCTGAAATGATACAGACCGATCATAGGAAACGCTGTCCATCTGTCTGGCACAGATAACATGCAGTAGTCATTGTGCAGTAAGACGCAGGGATGATGACTGGCAATATTGTCCTGCATGTAGACTAAATAGAAATAGAATAGAGAGAGGTAGTGTTAGTGGGTCAGGTTTTTTTTTTTTGTGCAAGTATGATTTCTGAGCATGTTGTATAACTGTACAGATGTGGGCCAGCATCACAAAGCATCAGTTAGCTTGCCTTGGTGTCTACAAAATGGAAGTTGTGGCACTTTTAATATCCGTCAAATCCCAGTGTAATCATTGTTTTTAATTAGAAACAAATAAGCCTTTATCACCTGTAAAGGTTTATTGGAAAAACATTTGTGAAAAACAATACAGTTCAAATAAACACATCATAATGGTCAGGCAAAAATCTGTATAAAAATAAAGTTCAATCTATTTTCTCCATATAAAGGTATTCAAACTGAGCAGCGACGGAAGAGATCGTCAGCTTCTGGTTTTGGGAGAGGCCTTTGAGCCAGGAAGTGACAAGAAACATTTCTGCCAACCTACAGATGTGGCCGTGGACCCTGTTACTGGAAACGTCTATGTCTCAGACGGCTACTGCAACTCCAGGATCCTCAAATTCTCACCAGAGGGCAACTATATCTCACACTGGGGAGCAGGTACCCTAAGAACCTCCTTTTAATTTCATATTCTAAAGAATGTGTTGATGTTTGTATCAGACATTATATCATTGTATTAATGTCTGACACTTTAATATTGCTGCTAGATGTGATGAATTGAATCAGTGAAGCGGAATATCTGATTAATCTCTCAGATAGTTTAGTTATAAGATTTAATACTAATTCTCTGCTGATGGCACAGGCTCCTCGGACAGAAAACGGCGCATTTCGTTCTTGATCCCGCACAGTCTGACCTTCCTGCCCGATAAACGGGAGCTGTGTGTGGCTGATCGAGACCATGGACGGATTCAGTGCTTCATGGCAGATACTGGCGAGTTTGTGAAGGAGATCAAAAAAGAGCAGTTTGAAGGAGAAGTGTTTGCCATCGCGTACTCGCCTGTCCAAGGTATGCATGAAGAGAGCAGGATACTGTACATCTCTGTTGGATTATATCATTGCTTTGTTTACTGATGCAAAACCCAAATGTTGACTTCCATGCTTTCAGGTGGTCTCATCTATGCGGTGAATGGAGTGCCTCCAGATGGACAGGTTGCCCCTCAAGGCTTTGTTATTAATTATTCAACCAAGGAGATCCTGGATTCCTTCAGTCCAGAGACACAGGTGCTTATTACAGCTTTAACTTGTATTTACACACTCCAGTATTCACTCAAAACACACAAGATTCATTCATTCATTTAATTTAGCCGTTATGATGGAAATATCCTGTATTGTAGCAACACAAAATATCACCCCAAAAACAGGACCAAAGCATGCCTTTTTTACCCATTCTTCTTGTTCTGATATCTGTCTTCCCATTTGTTTCACCTTCAGGAATTTAAAATACCACACGACATTGTTGTTACAGCAGACGGGAGCGTCTTTGTTGGAGATGCATCATCAGATTCTGTAATAAAGTTTGTTCAGTCTGCAAGTAAGTTATGTTAGTGTGAATATACCAGTATAACATTTCAAATAAAAATACGAGAAATGTAATCATTAACCATAATCCCCAAAATTCCATAAACAAGCCCAGAGAAAAAATATTCTGAACATTTAGTTTTGCACAGTGTTAATCATTACAGTAGCAGCATTATAGAAAAAAAACTGTTAAACCAGCTTGGTCCAGCTTTTCAAGTCAAATGGAAAACAAGAAATGTTGAGTAAGTTATAAATAACACATTCTAATTCTGCCAAACTTCACATTGATTGGTGATCTGAGGAAAACGTGACCTATTCTGTCAAGCGTCTGTTTTTCTAAATCTGTGCTATTGCAAGCCTACAATTTTATCTAGGATGTTATCTGTTGTAACAAGAAAAAAAGCTGGAGGTTTTGTCTTCTCATTGCAGAAGCAGAACATCGCTCGGTTAAAAAAGGAGGAATTGAGGTCCAAGAAATCGAAGGTAAATGGTTTTTCATTACTTCATTGGGCCAGTCACAAGTGGATGGTGGCACGTGTTACAGTATTTCAGACAAATGTTTAAACTCAGAACTAGTGATCCCTATGAATCATTTGCAACCTAAGGCTGAACTGACCAATCGATTCACCTGAGAAATTTAGACTGGATTAGTTTAGATTAATCGTAGAGCTGTTTCTCAGTGAGAAAGACCGTATTAGAATACTAGCGAGAGTGCTGTATAAATGGATATTTACAGTGAAAATGCTATGTTTTTTTTTATATAAGTAGATGTGAGAAACTTCACTTTGTGCTGTTATTGTGAATAAGGGCCGTTCATATACCAAATGTTTTTGTGTCCTCCCATGCTGTTTTTCAGTTGTTTTTCTATATAAAATTAGTAATCTGCTCAAGGGAAAAAAATATTTTATAGTTTAGATTAATGCTTTGGTGTTGATACTAATTTTTAATGCAGTGTATAATGTTTCAACCAGTTTTCTTGACAGTTCCACAAATCCATAATTCGAATCCATTTGTAATGTCCCCCTTCTTGTCACTTAGAAACAGAGACGTTTGTGCAGGCCAATCTGAAGCCGTTACCCAAGTTTCCAGCTCAGCATCCAGTAGCCACTGTGCAAAAGATCCAGGAGCCATCACAGAAGCAGCAGCAGCAGCCACCACTGGCAGCTCCTGAGGAGAAGGAGACAACCAAGACCGCAGCCGATCAGAGCACTCAGGGTGCGTCGACTGTCATCATCACCACTCTACTGCTCGTCCCATTGGTGGTCGTCATCGCCATCGGTGCATTCATCCGCTGGAAGAGGGGCCGGATGTACAGTGGTAATTGTGCAATATGCTTTTTTTTCCATTACAAGTGTGGTGTTGTGTGTAGGATTGTTTTTGATTGATGTCTACTTTTAAGATGACTGTCAGGTGAAGTTGGAGCCTTCAGGATCAGCAGGAGGAATCCTGGGTAAAATCAGAGGTAAGAGAGAGAGATACCAGTTCTATTTTGCCTTAGCTCTTCAGAAAAGAGACCTTTTGGGTAATACTTTACCAATTCTTTCTGTTATCTAGTTCATGCCTATTATTAATATATTGACTGTTTTTTGTACTTATTAAGCACATATTCAGCATGACCGTATTCTACATCCTTATCCAACCTAATACCTAAATTTAACAACTTTCACACTAGATATTAATTCTTTAGCAAATTAATAGCAAATTAGGAGTTTATTGAGGGATATTTAATAGCAAGAATTGGACCTTACAATAAAGTTGAAGCATGAGAAATTTGTGTTCCGCCGTTGAAAGAGTTTAAAAGCTCATAAAGAGATGAATCAAGCCGTATAAAGAGAATCTCCAGAAAAAAACACAATGACTTTATACGATGAACAAATATAATTTAGGCTTTTATTCACATATGTACACTAATGAACACGTCAGAAAGCACATCAGATACAGCAAAGCAAAGCTCAAATGTGCTCAACACATGAGAACAAATACAACTTATTTTCATGAGTGTAGAACTTCTTAGAGTTCTTATTACACAGTCAGTGTTGAGAAATGTAACAGGTTTCAGATTACAAGCTAGCCTACTAAAATGTAACAATTAGTGTAACTATTTCAATTACTTTATTAATGTAACAATGTACAATTTAGATTTCTAGCTAATGTTGCTCTGTTAACCAGTTAATCATTTCTCAGACAGGTGGCAGCCTAAAGCTTTAGTGGATTGATGTAATTGGCAGACAAATTGCTCTGCAAAGTCATATAATATACATAATAATAATATGCTTTTTTTAAATTATATTTTATTATAATATGCTTTTTTTTTTTATTATAAAAATATAATATGCTTTACTAAACAGCCTTTAAACGGCAGCAAAGCAACAAATTAATTTAATAAATTTTTCAGAACATATTCAGATTTAACCCCCTTTGTTAATCAATCGTTTAATTACACTTTTTTTTTTTTTTACACAGATTACACTTATGGGTTATGACAGGTTCATATTTTGGCTTTGGGAGTCCCAAACAACGGGTAGACATGCACACATTTATTTTTACTCTTGTTTGTTCAACGACTCCCAAACAATTAGTTCAATGTTTTTTTGATTTTATTAATTCCTCCGGTGATTGGTCGATTTCCAATCGATGAGAGTTTGTGAGCTTTTAACACTTTTAGTGGCAAAAAATTAATTCACATTTTCATTCAGACCAATCCGAAAATCATGTTTTCCCAGCTCTGCGCTCGCAAGAAGCGGACGGCAAAATAAATTAAAATTACATTATTTTGAATTAATAAATTAAAAATAAATTAAAAAATAACTTTCCGATTTATAACTTTGCAGGATGGTTTTCACTTGAAAGCTCATTTTCAGAAATCCCTAACAAGGGCACTTTAAAGTGTCCTTGTTACAGTGTAATTGCTGAGTAATGTTAATTAACTATGTGCACTTACAATATGGTTAGGGTTTGTCTTGCATTATGCATAATTTTAGTTACTGTAATAAGTACAGGGGATGGGTAAAAGGGCACCTTCAAATCAAGTGTTACCTAGTTACATTTATTTTGTAACAAAATTACGTTACAATGTTACATGTAACTAGTTATTTCCCAGCACTGTGTCCACCATATTGTTTTTGAGCTTATACTTGTACATCATTTTCAGAAACCGTCTGCAAGTTAAAATCAACCAAAAATTGTCAAGAGTGTATAGATGCTGCAGGGGTTTAAGACTCTCTCTCTGTCACACACAGGCAAAGCAGCAGGAAGCTTGAATCTGGGGAATTTCTTTGCCACCCACAAAGGCTACACCCGGCATGGCTTCGACAGGCTCAGCACAGAGGGAAGTGACCTGGAGAAAGACGACGAGGACGGGACCGACTCCGAGAACGAGGAGTACTCCGCTCCGCCGGCCCCCATGTCCTCATCCTAAAGAGCGAACGTTTTCTGCTAACGCTGTCAGATCACCTCTGTATTTGTTTGTATCGGCTGCTGAAACATTTTATCTCGTTCGAAAAAGTTCTCCCTGAGACCTACGACTGCCACTTTAATTGATGCTTTTAAGGGACCACGTGGAGATTCAGAGCACTGGTCATTTTGAGGATAAAGACATTTGATTTTTAACAGGAGCATTAAAGTAGATTATTTATTTAGTTTTAATGATGAAGTCAATCTCTTCCAGTAATTTATCGGTCTGATAGCAGTGCAATTAATATATAATTGATCCAGGCATTTTGTGTCATAACATTTCTGTATGTTTGTGCCTTTATGTATTTCGCCTTCTGCAGCACCTATATATATATATATTATTACAGATGTGCCACATATTTAAGAGCTGCTACTGTCACCTGTGATTTGAGTTGTTTTTTGCATCTGATTAAAAAAAAACGAAAAAAAAACGAAGATTACAAGTTTAAGGCTGTATTTACTACATTTTCAAAGCTAATGTGAGATGTGTCTGATATTTGTTGTGATACTGAGGTTTTATTGCAAGAAAACTATTTTCAGTAACAATGTTATTTGTGTAATAAAGTGTCTGCAAAGCATCAGCTCTTTCTACTGGCTATATGAGACTTTTTTAGCATATAGGTTATGAATAGGCTATGAATCTACACTACCAAAATAACTCTTATCCTTTCACTTCAACATAACAATCAGGTTTTTACCATGCACATCTATAAATTAATGTCTAAAAATGACCCGCTCGTAAAAAAAAAAAAAAAAAATAGAATTTCACAGAAATGTATGGATAAAAAATAGATCCGTGAACTCTAAAACTCTTTCCTACATGCAAATTTTGTCCAGACACAAAAAATAAATAAAAATGTAATTTATGAGATTTAGTGAAATCTATAGATGAGTTATTTACAGTGTATTATTTACTACTCAATGCTGCCCTATATATAATAAAAAATGTTATTACAGTTTTAATATTTAAACAAATTATTAAATAACAAATTACAGTAGTGTACTACTTGGAATTTCCAAGAAGATTAGAACAGAATAATCTTTTGTCACTGGACACATATACAATGTACATTATATACATGTACGATGAGATTAAGAGCATCTCCCTACTTGGTGCAAACATGTACGAATTATATCTACAAAACAATAACAGTAAAAAAAGTTACAGTAAGATAACGGTAGGTAACAGTAAAAAGTGCAGGTGGGGGGGTTAGGATGAGGTAGGTGGGGGTAACGGTTCTGAGGTAGAATGATACATATTTACAGTGGAATTGCACAGCAACTGTAAAAAGTTATTGCATGTTGATTAATAAATTCAAGGTGGAAATTCACAATCGGCTGTTGGGGTATTGCACATTTGGAAGAAAAATGATATTGCACAATGAAATGTATATTGCGTAAAGTCCAGTATAATTCAAGTCAGTTTGTGTGTGTGCATGTGTTGGGTCCGAGCGTGATCGAATTAAGGGTGTTAATGGCTTTTGGAAAAAAGCTGTTCTTAAATCTATTTGTTTTCGCTCTGGTGCATCTTCCTGAGGATGGGAGCTGTCCTTATGAACTCAAAAGTATATGTGAAATTTTGAGTGATTAAATACTTTGGGCCCAGATTAAATGTACAGCTTTCATCTACGCAGAATAAGGCTTCATTTAAATATTGCAAAATGTGTTGAAGTGTTACAGTAATTGAAAAAAGCAGAACTGAAAGAAAAAGCTACGTGTCACTCAGCACACCATAAACAGCATCTTTACATAATTGTGTGTTTAGTGTGTGTTTCTTTTCTTCTTGGTTGGAAAACATTTATTTTGTAATGCTCAGTAGCTCACACAGCGCATAGGTCTTTGTTGTCACGTGTGGAAAATATAGATTTGCAATCATGCAAGTAAGGCTTGTTGCATTTTGGTACAGATCAGTTTAATGACTTTGCCTTTCAGTTTTCAACGCTTCTAATAATGGTGGATGGACCACTCGAGTCTTCCAGTACATGGACTTATAGACAGGAAGTATACGTACAAGACATAACACCAAACGCACACTAAATCCACTCTTCAGAGCAGTATTCGAAGCTAAGTGTAGCACCATTAAGTATTATGTTCTGGGGGAAAATAATCATGTTCTCATAAGATGTTACAGAAACCTTTCCAGCATAAGTTAGATATTCATAATTAGATATTACATCTAATTTGGTAGCAAATTGTAACATTGAGGTTTTTATTAGCGCAAAGATAAAGTTTTTTTTTTTGCAGCTTCTCTTTAAAGTTTTTTTGAAATGAAAAACCAAGCTCTGTGAATAATCTTTTGCATTTAAAGCACACTAGGTCTTCACACTCCATTGAACACTTGCCCCAAATACAGGAAATGTAACGTCATGTAAGCAGACAAGTGGTAAGTAAGTGCAAAGAGCACAAGTCTGAGTATAAGTGTATAGAACTTACCATTAACCAACAGGACACAGTCGGTACAGAGCTTTATTTAAATATTTTGAATGTAGTACTTTAATATAAACATACATACATTTCTGTTCTGTAGTTCCATCATGACACTGTGATACAAATAAGTTGCAAATGCTTTACAACTTGTAGATTTTACTTCATTTGTATGTGATAATCTAAATAAATCAAGTGACAGCTTGTGTTTTTGGGACATATAAGTTCCTAAATGTGATGAATGAGCCACAAATACTGTTCTGAAGTTTTATTAGATACAGTGCTGATGTAAGAACATTGAGCTTTGCCATTATTTAGACCTAAATTTCTATTTTATTTATTTTTTCTCCTTTAACATCCTGTTAGCTGTTGTTTTTCTGCTGCTGAATTCAATTTAAAATTCTGCTTTTTAAACAGGAATCTTATGCTTTAAAAAGATTTTATTTGTTTTTAACCTGCCATTTTCCAAAGTTCATTTTAACTCGGCGTGACCGGCAGCATTTCTTCTTGTAGCACACACATATTACATTTAGTCATTGAGCAGACACTTTCATCCAAAGCGACTTACAAATGGAAATCAACAAAACAAGTCTCAGTTAGCTTTATTCAGTACATGTAGCAAGTTTTATATACTTATATGTATATATATATATATATATATATATAATTGCATTGTAGATGAATGCAGGTGATATCATGTTTGCATTAACTGGTTCTTGCCATTAATATAAAATTACGTTATAAAGAAAACAAACAAACAGGAAGTAAACTAAAAGGTAATACAGATCCTAATAGTTAAGAGATTGCTCACTGTAGAGGGTATACCATCACCTACAAGAAAACAGAGTCAGTTTTTTTTATTTTATTTTATATGTTACATATGTGACATACATATGGTTCACATTTGAAGACGTTTTAAATGAAACTGCTCCATATTTAACAAAACACATCAACCCAACTATTGCTAGTGATGACAACCCTGCAGAAAAAAAACAATAAAACCCAGCCTAAAACACAATAGAAAATGTAATGGATTTAATATAATGAGAATTGTATTGTATTTTAATGGAAAGTATAACGGTACTGGTGTGTGATGGATTCTATTGGTGGGATGTTCAATCCTAAAAGGACTTTTTGTAATGGATTTACTGGAAAAAGTTAATGGATAATAATGGTATTTGAATGGAAACCATTAGAATGTTGTTTTTTAACTAGTTTAAATAACTGTGCATGAGCACACTTACAAAGTTACACAAGTACAAAGTTTTATTTAGTAAAGATATTGTTTTTAAAAACAATAATATTCATGAGTTTGCCTGCCTTTCCAGTCCTAATGGTTAACGGTAAACAAACTTGCTGTCCTTAAAGGGATAGTTCACCCAAAAATC
>JAUMHI010000051.1:984087-997011 GCA_032359435.1 Enteromius unitaeniatus
TTTACCAAGGTAACAAGGTGATGAGTTGTAAAGATACGCACATTTTTTCAAAATAGTATTAGTTGTGTTAGAATAGCTAACTAGTTCTTTAAAAGGGTAGCTACAGTTTTAGAATAGCCTCCCCAACGCAGAAATAGTTCACCCAAAAAAAAATGACGGCATAATCTATCCCAAAGCCATCCTTGGTGTATATGACGTTCTTCTTTCAGACAAACACAGTCGGAGTTTTTACAAGTATTATCCTGGCTCTTCTATGCTTGGTAATGCTGGTGGATGGATAGTGGCCATAATTTTGAAGCTCCTATATTTCCACGTCCCAAAATTCCGGCTTCCTCGGCTGACCTCTGACTCAACGTCGTACATCGTAAGAAGCCTGAATTTAATGTTCTCGGGACGTGCATTCAACTGTTGCTGAAGGTCAGCAATTCAGGCTATAATTTTAAATTATTATCTAGAAATATTTTAGCTACAAAAACCCAACAATCTGCTTCAGAGGACATGTGAAAACCAGACCAGAGGTGTAGTTTAGTTTTACGATGCAGATACTTGCAGATATATACGATTTAAGAAGCTTCAAAATTATGGCCACTATCTATCCACCAGCATTACAAAGCTTGGAAGAACCAGGATAAATTTGTAAAAAATGTCAAATACACCTAGAATGGCTTCATGGTGAGTAGATTATGGTGTAATTTTCCTTTTTGGGTGAACTATTCTTTTAAGGAGTATTTATTTTATAACCCAAATTTAGAATCCTTCCATCAATTTTTCAGAGATTATGAATAATAATATAGGTCATACTTGTTTCTGCAGTTCTATTTTTAACGCATTGGCTCCAGTCACTCGAGTAGCTGACATTTTTTTCTCCAATGCATCGCATCTGCACAACATACAGAGTGTACGGCTGCAGATGCTGCAGTCTGAATGAATAGATGCACCCTTTGGTGAGGTTCTCTGGCACCTAAAACAACAGACATGAATGAAACAGTATGTTATTTTTTTTTTAGAGGTTATATGCAAGATGAAAATAATTCAAGCTTATACTGCATTGTCTGAGATAAGAACCCACTCCCACCCCTTGAGCCATGCTTTCCACACCTAAAATATTTATAATATATAAAAAAAATACAAGCTTATCTTGCTCACGATTAATTGCATCTAAAATAAAAGTTTCTCTCCGGCTCCAAAACAGCCGGACCAATCAACAAACAGAGGGCAGGCTTAGAGTTGTGACGTAGACACTAAGTGCCCTATTTAAGATTATAGTTTAGGTTAGGGACATCTAAAACAACTGCGTGTCATGTCATGCTGTAATCTTGCAATTTAGTTGGAATGCAATGGTTGTGTTTTCGCCCGCATACCTGTGTTTATAGCTGAAGTTTGAGCTGGTGCATAACATACGTTATAACCAAACATTATGTAGCTAATTGGCTTATGGGTACACCAATGATTTTAAACTACAGCGACCCCCCCCCCCCGAGAATGTAAACGCTTTTCAATTATGCCCTTCCAGACTCCAGAAACAGCAGAGTTTGGTATTACCACGCTAATTATCCACAGTAGTGTAGTTAAAATTATTTAATATAAAAAAACTTCATTGTAGCCAATCACAGGATATATAGGGGTGGTTTCCCAGACAGAAATAAAGCATAGTCCTAGAATAAAATGGCCATTTAAACCAGATTAAAAGAAGTGCTTTCTCTGTCATGGTTTAAATAGTCTGACTTAGTGTAGTCCAGATTTTAATAGGCTTATTTTCTGGAGGAGGACTAGAGCTACTTTGAGACTAAAGTGGGGTTTAAATTAAACCTACCACGAGGCAGGCCCAAGACACAATTATTTTCTGCAATGATCCTTGGAGAATCTTTGGCCACTCAAACTACCTCCGCATGTTGCATTAAGACAATGTAGTCACAGACAATATATTTCAGATGTCCGGGAAAATCACCCTATTAGGTCACCATTCTGATTTTTTGGAACCGCAAATAAATAAGAGTTTTGGGATAGTGTACATAAGTTCTCTGTGATTGTCCTTTAATATATGTTTTTTGGCTGATTTCGACAGTTTAAAAAACAAAACCCAGATCTTCTTACAGATCTGCAATATATATTTTTTTAATTATTATGAAGCCTTTGACTTATGCCTATACAACTTAATATCCATTGTTATCACTCTGACCATTCATGTGCTGTCTTTTTATTTCAATTGTAATTTGCTAATTTATTAGTTATTAATTTGCTTTTTATTGTTTTGATTGTTGTTATATTGTAAATTTCGAAGTAAAAATATTCATATATAACTAAATAAAAAAATAAATGTAAAAAATGTACCTCGATCCAATCATTGGATGCATTTTTGCGGTATCTGATGAAATAAGAGAGTTTTATATAGGTCTCATCAATGGGTTTATTCCAAGTAACCATGAGAGATGTGGGGATGTTAGCTTCACTGAGGACTTCAACATTCAGTGGTGGATTTGGTTTTGCTGCAACACAAATTCACAAAAAAAAAGCCAGTTGAAGTGATGCGTTCATACAGACTGTAAAATTCATCCTTTCCTAACTCACAATCTGAAATCATACCAAAATAGGAAGAATCACTTAGAAGTTGTGACTTCTCTGACCCCAGAACATTCTTCACTTCAACCCAAACGCTTAACTCCATATGAACTGGAAAAGTTTTTAAGTCAACGATGCAGGATCTTGCAAGAGGCTGATTACATTCAGCTTTATATACATCAGATGCCAAAACTCTAAAACAGAAAAAGAAGAGGAAGTAAATGACACTCCAGTCTTTCACTTTGAGTCATTTGGATAAACACCAAAAACAGATCTTTAAATGTATAAAAACAGACACAGCATTGTAAGGATTTCTGTCAATCTAACACATACACTTTGGCATAAACGGTGTAATTGGTATCGATCAGTGGGCTTCGTGATCCTGGATCCCAACTACAGTTTAAGTGAGGGGAAATTTCCTGGTCCTTTTGCAAAGCAATGCATGACAGATTCTTTGGTTTCAATGGAGGATCTGGAGATCATAAATAGAAAAACAGTTAAAGTGTTTAGTAAATAACGCAAAAGGTTTCAAATTATGAAAAAAGATTTCACATTCAAGTCAAGTCACTTTTATTTATATAGCGCTTTTAACAATACAGATTGTAGCAAAGCACTGAACATTATCAAGTAGAACAGAGTAATGGTAATGTATAATGACGAGTATCACTATTCATATCACTATTTGCTAGACCCAGATTGGATCATTCTTTTTCGGCAAATCATTGTTTTATTTGTAAATGTATCCATTTGAGGAAGACTTTAAGACCAAGCGGAATCTTCTGCTGGCAGTTCCCTCTTCACACCCTGCACTGTCTGCGTTTTGATTTTACAAAATCAGTTTGGGAGAATGAAAACAACTTATTAATCTTAAACCCAACACCCAGCAGTGCAGGAAAACATTTAATCGACCTGAGGGAAGACGTCTTTCATTGTAAGTTAATGCTGTTAAATAAAGAGAGGAAAAGTACTTTAAAAAGAAGCACTCTTCCCCCCCCCCCAGTTTTCTTTAATTGAAAAATATATAAATATTTAAAGGTTGTTTGGTTGGAATGATATTTTATAAGTGCTTTAAAAACATACTTGATTGACTGTTGTTTCATATACCTTCATTTGCTACGTTTTCAATTTTCATGCCATTTGTAATTTCACAGTATTTTCTAAAATTTTACTCAATTTTTTTAATTACATTAAAATTCTTTTTAGAATAATTGTCCATAAATAGGGTAAGGAAAACAATTGTGATTATTTCAGAGGACTTTTTAACTGCAGGCAGACAGCCTACAAAATGGTACAGCACAAATATTTTGAACATTCCTCATTTAGTCCCACTCCGGCCCTGCTATTTGCCACCACAGCAAAGAGGCTTAAAGGGTCAGTTCATCTGACACTGAACGCCAGTTTTACTAACAGCTTGCGTCAGCAAAAAAAACATCTTTTGGCATTAAAATAGTACTGTCAGAATCTACTAAAGACACACCGTGATGAATTAGCGCTGAGTTATTTTTGTGCCTGGCTCTATTGCATATGCATTAGGAGTATCCTTTTCACATGCAAAATTAATGGGAGGAGAGTATTCAACTATTAAACTATTTTATCCCTTGAAATTGCTTGAAGTTATTATTGCTAAGAGGAGAGGATTTTTTCCCCACACATATTATGCAGAAGAAAACATGCATCATTGGCTTCAGGAAATAAAGGTGGTTTGAAATACAAGCTCTAGCAAATCTTCTAGCAAACCTTCATTTTTGGCCTTTGGTTCTTTTTAACGTACTGTGGCTTCTTTATTTGTTTATTGTTTATTTGTGGCTATGCTGATCAATGCTGTGCTTGGTACTTTGCATTGGTTGACATGTAAATGAAATGTTGCATCTGTGTTCTTTAATTTGTGCGTTCTTAATAAATCATATGCCTATAGGCGCTGTTTTGGAATTGGGCTCTTGAGAAAATTTCCATAAATGATGCAAATTGATCATTTGTTTAGTAGGCCTGGCACGACCCATGTATTTACACCGAATCGTCACACTACAGACATTTTAGTTTGGTGACCCCCATACAGAGGTGCGTACTGAATGTGACATCTGTGTATCACAGTTTGCAATATTTTGTGTTTTAGAAAAACAATCGTTAATCCTGGAGAGAGTAATCCCTACAATACGTACAAAACTAAAACACAGCTGCAGTTATGAAGCATTCAAGTGTGTGATTTAGCACAAAAACACTTACATCCTGTACGGAGTAAGATTCCATAGGCACATGATGAGGAAAACGGGAACTTCTTGGGGACGCTGCACATCAACCAACCGCTCATGTCACTGTTGATGTTAACAGTAACACTCACAGATGTTCTATTTATTTTGTGGTAAAACTTCTTTGCAATGCTGACATTTTTCAAATGCCATTCAATGTCATCTGAGGTATGAGTGGACCCTTCCGGGAGGCGACATGTTGCAGTGAAGTTTTTTCCCAGCTCAATAACAACTAAATTCCTGGAATCTGGAAAAATCTTCACACAACTACTAGCGGGACCTGTGTAAAAACAAAACACTGAACTGAGTATCGCAACAAAACAACAACAACATAAACGTTAACTGGGAGTTAACAGAGTAAATGACATGACTTACCTACTGCACAGAGCAAAAACATCAAGAGTAAGAGTAAAGGATCTGAAAAGTCCATTGTTACATCTAGGCAGGTATCTGAGAAAAGACTGAAATCAATATAGATTGAAAATTTAAATGGTTCATAATAGTACCTAAGAGTAGTAATATGTACCCTTAGGGTACTACTGATTTTTGTCCTTTTTATAGTGCTGTCAAAATGAATCGCATCCAAGTTTTTGTGCACATTATGTGTGTATGTAGTGTGTATGTTTATTATGTATATATAAATACACACAGGCATGTATATATTTAAGAAAAATGTGTTACATTTATATATTAAATATATTTATGCATGGTTTAATTTATACAAATATAAATATATACATGTAAACGAATATAAATATTTTTTAAATATACATCTGTGTGTTTGTGTGTGTATACATAATAAATATACACACACATACTGTATATTATGCAAACATTTATTAGGTTATTTTGGATGCAATTAATCATTTGACAGTACTATTTTTTTTCCTGATTACAAGCAATGTTTTTTTTAGCAACACCAATGTTTTTTCATTAATATTAAGGACAACATTGTCACTTTAACGGCTGCTATTACATTTTGAAAATTTGTTTTTTCTTTTTTTCAAGATTCAAGAGTTTTTATTTGTCACGCACACAATTATATAGAGTATAACCAGCAGTGAGATGTAGGACTGCTGTCCTATATGAAAAAAAAAAAAACATTTCATATGTAATCAATTTTATACGTTTTCTTATTACCACAACAATACTTTCCAGTCTTAGTCTTATGTAATATTCCTCTCCTGTTATACTGATATATTAATAAATCATTTTGCATGTAAAACCAGCAGAATTTCAAATGTATCCAGTTAATTGACAACAAAAAAGGTAGTGCTGATCCACTATATGAAGTGAACGTTTTACAACTGGGTTAAGGTTAGCTAATCTCCTAGAAAAAGATTTTCAAACATCTATAAAGTTGATAGCATTTGAGAATAAACACTGTGTACTCTTTCTCTGTTTGTTTTTTTACATTTTGTCAAAAGGGAAGCTCTTTTTCTCAGTTTTTTCCCACCTGCTTTTTACTGCAGACACAGCAAAGTTTAATTTAAAGCCAATCCTGTCAAAAGTAAAGCACCTGTTTATGGAGAGGAATCTCATACATGCCTAGTAGTTGATTTTGTGTTGATAAGAATCACAGAAATCCAAAAGATATGAACGTTTCAATACATGGTTAATAAAATAAACTTCAAGTGTAACCCTCACTCAGCAATTATTAAATTTAGGTCCTCATTTCCATCCTGATCCAGCTTGTTCATTTTCCAGCAGTTATGCAAATAATTGAAATAATGCAAAATGATATTAAAAAAACGTCCTTAAATTACAACGCATGCATTTTTTCAAATGTCGAAAGGTTCTGGATAATAGGAATGATTATATCAACAATGATATAAAGATAGATTATTTCCACAATAAAGATTAATTTTGGTTTCCATTTTCAGAAAATGTCATGTGGTGTGAATATCAAATAAAAGTAATAACATTATCTTTACACCTTGAATAGATGTGAATGTTCAGATTATTATTTTAAATATTATTTAGGCTAAATTATTTTTCGAGCTAAAAGGGTTTTAATTATGGATTATACATTTCTAAATATAATTTTCTTTTGGGGAATCACAGCGCAAAATTATACCCTGACGTTATCTTGCCTTGTAATTAAAAGATAAAATTATATAATTTGATAATTTGAAGAAAAAGGTTTGCCTACACCTTAAAGTTAATTGTTTTACCAAAATAAGTGGGGTCATATAAAATGCATGTTATTGCTTATTTAGTACTGACCTGAATAAGATATTTCACATATATCACTGAATTTTTATGACCCCGTTCAAAAGTTTACATACCCATGATTATCAATATAGTGTTGTTACTCTTAATATAGTGTTGTTACTCTAATCAGTTAAGTGTTTTGCAATAGTTGCATATGAGACCCTCATTTGTCCTGTGTGAAAAGATGGAGCTCAAAACCATACCGTCATTGTTGGAAAGTGTTCAAATACACAACAATCCAAAGAAAACCAAATAATTTGTAAGAGCTAAAGGGTTTTTCTGAAGAACTGTTCAAGACAAACAAGGGACTCAACTATCACTAAACAAAAAAACACAGCTGTGGATCATTCAGGTAACACAGTATTAAGAATCAAGGGTATATAAATGTCTTAACAGGTTATTTTATGTAAAAAATCTCATTCAGGTTGGTTCTAAATAAACAATAACATTTTGTATGATCCCTTTTAACATGTCTGCAAGTTGTATGTAAACTCTTGACTTCAACTGTGCATATATCAGATTGTGTGTGTGTGTGCGTGTGTGTGTGTTTTCACTGAGACAGCATTATGCAGGTTTCCTCTAGACTTGACACTTGAAACTGAGGTTCTTTAGACCAGAGTTTCTCACAGTCTGACAGTTTATAGCTAATAGCTTTTTTGCAAATTTCAAGTGTGTCTTTATGTCTTTAGTGGGGCTTTCATCACATCAAATCCCCCCAGAGTTAAATTAACACTCCCAGTCTTTATATAATCCACACTCAGAGTGTTAAAGTGCCCCTTATTGTGCCTTTTTAAAGGTTGCTAATATTGCTTTTTCTTTTAAAACAGGTTTACATGTATGCAAGGTCAAAAAACTTCATTTTTTCATGCACTGTCGGCGTCACAACTTTGCAGATAGTTTATGTTCACATACAACTACATGACACACTGCATGAAAGATCATATTTGAAAAGGCATAATAGGGGCACTTTAAAAATGTAACACTAAAGCAGTGTTAAAGTTAACGAGATGATTAATCAAGTGACGATTGACCATTACAAAAAAACAACAAAAAAACCACACTAACACATAAAAAAATCTTTGTTCTAGGTAGACACAGACATCAAGAATCAGCGTATGAAACTCAACAAGGTGACAAACAGTATATTCAAAATAAAAGAGGTTACAAAGAGAATTCTGCTCATAATTTATTCATGCTGCAAAGCATGATAGGAGTTATGGATGAGTTTTGTTTGGCTACAACTTTCTTTTTTGATGGTCACCATTGTTGTGATTACATGCTGATTCTTGATGTCTGTGTGTCTGAAAATAAATGTTAAAAATGAAAGACTAAATAAATAAACCTGAACAATAAAAAGCTTTAAAAACAGCTGTCCTTATATAGTTCACGTTTAGGATGTAATCACTAAAGAAAACCTAACTCAGTTACTCAAGTCACTACATGAATTACATGGTTATGTCCAAACATAATCAATGACCAACTTTTCTCTGGTTTGTGAGGCCTGGGGTCTGTTCTTCGAGCCTTGCTTACTACATCCAAGATCAAATCAATGAAGATTGATTTGGCAAAAGATGAAATGGCAAAATGCCTAACGTTACCTGAATGCCGCGGGATCGTTTGTAATGTGTGTGTTTCTGGTTCTCGTCTGTTTGGGGGTGGGAGGAGCAGACGCGGGTCGCCTGTCCCGTCTTGTTAAACGCAGCACTGAAAACATTCTATTTTACAGTTTATTCTCTTTCTTTCTTTTTTTCTGAATTGTTCGGTTTGTATGCGTACCGAACCGAAAGCCTCGTACCGAACGGTTCAAATCTCAAATCTTATTTGTAGCAATTGCTCTTTTTGTCATCTTTCATGTCAGAGCCAGCAGTGGACCCATGTGACAGATTTGAGAAAAGTATCTCCAATTATATAGACGCAATCGGGGAACAGAATGTGATTATTATTAGACTTACACAGGGATCAACACACAAATGATGACCACAGCCATGCACACACACGTATACATATACTGCATGTTTGTGTAAATACAGCCGTGCATATATATATTATGTATGTGTGTGTGTGTGTGTGTGTGTGTGTGTGTGTGTGGCTTTGGTCATCATCCACCTGTAAATCGTCGTAGGCACATTCTTGCAAGATAGACACGGAGAATTACTTTCATCTGATTTCTGAATCTGCTAATAAGAAAGCTATGAAAACTGTGGGTATTTGCTCTGCACTTAAACTTTTTGTGTAGGCTAGCCCTTATTGCATTTTCCTCTTTTTTTTCCCCGCGGGTACTATATCTCTTAGCAGAAGGATGAAAATATTAATTTAAAACAAATATGTCAATAAAATATTCATATTCAAGTCCAGTTTTTTTCCTTATGTGGCAAGTAGCCGTATAATAAGCGGGAGACCCTCCTCTTCACGTCGGGTCCTGATCACACTGTCGGGGCTTATTTCTTCATAACTACTGGCTGCCTCTTATCCCTTACTTGTTATTGTCTGTTCAAATGTCAGTTTTGGGGACAATTAGTTTTTTTTGTGCTATCTGTATGTTTTTGAATTTAGCAATAAAAAACAACTAAATAGAATAAAAGAAATGACATTACATAAACTTCAATAATTTTAGAGCATTACATGTTTTCAGTGCTTTTTTGTTATTTTTGTAGGATATTGACATACAATTTAAGTCGTTAATAATATGAGAAAATTTGGCTCACACCCAGCCCACTTTTTCTTATGTATATAGAATTTTCCTAATAAAATAAACAAATGTATAATATGTTGTTCTTTCAAATGTAATCTTTCATTTTCTATATAAAATAGCGCATCAAATATACAAATTTCTATCATAAATTCCATTTCTCTGTTAATATAGAATTCCATATCTTTCCAAAATACTCTTGAATAAATACAATGGAAAAAGAAGATGCAAAAAGGTTTCTTTTTCTTGACCACAAAATTCACAGGTATATGAAATATTAAGCTTAAATCTTTCCAAAACATTTTGGCAGGATCAATTCTATGAAGTATTTTGTAAGACACTTCCTTAATTTTGTTACTAATACAAAACTTATTTGACAGATTCCATGCTTTAACCCAGGAGATATTATCAAATAAAGAATAGCAGAAAAATCTTGCTGCAGGTAAAGACATAGACCGAAGAGCATCCCTTATAATCCTATTACTACACTTGTTTTAACACATCAACATTTACAATGAAAATGTTTCCACAAGGGTTAACTATGCTGATTCCTTCTGAAATATAGTTTTTTAAAAGTACCGTCACACTCTTTGCAATTGCCTAAATAACAATAGCAAATTATCTTGGTCTAATTGGTAATTCAATTTTTTAAAGAAATTCAGTATATGACAACAAGTATCCATGAGAATTAAATAACTGTCTTACTAAAAGAATTTCATTGAACCATGTATGATAGAATAAAGATTTGTTTTTAAATAATATATCTTTGTTATTTCATACAAAATATTTGTGGGGTGAAAAACTGTGTATTCTTGCAAGATACTTTTCTTTTCCCACATGAGTCAGTCCACGTCAGTCGTACTCTTTAACCAATCAGATGTGACCTCGCCATTTAAACCAATCATAACCCGCCAGGAGTGCAGCCTAAATCCTGTTTACATGAAATGTAGCAGGTTTACTCTTACGGACCTGTTGCTATGACCGCAAGTCCCGGATGAGCGTCGAAGAACCGCACGATCCAAGATCAGGTGATCAGACTAAATCCGGCTAACTTAGTTAGCAAGATACAAAAACGGACCCCAAGAGTCCAAATAAAGTAAACACTGACCACTAAAATGATGATATTAAAACTGATTTTCTTCTTTGGTGATTCTGCTTGTTAACATCAGGTGTCTTCAATAATGGTCAATCTTCACTTAATTAATAAACCAATTATCTCATTAACTTTAACACCGCTTCAGTGTTACTTTTTTAACACTCCAAGTGTGGATTATATAAACACTGGCCCCCAGTTTCACAGACAAGGCTTAAGCTAGTCCCAGACTAAATTGCATGTTTGAACCGTCTCAGATGAAAATATCTTGCTCTGACATATCTTAAAACAGGTCAGTGTCATTGTTCTGTGTTAAGATGCACACCTGTAATATTATCTTACAAGGCATTTTTGTAAAAGCTGCTTAAGTATAAAGCTGACTTAAGCTAAGCCCCGTTTGTGAAACCGGGCCTGGGAGTGTTCATTTAACACTCCGTGTGGCTAAAAAGTCCAGATTGGAGTCCAGAACAACCATCTCCACACATGGTCACCGGAGCTCAACCAGCAGTACCATCAGGCTCTTGGTTACCTCCCCTTCTAAAACTCTTATCTCTTATGTAGAGACGTGTGTGTCTTTTCAAATCATCTAATCAATTAAATCTGCCACAGAATCTCCTAAATGTCAAGCACATGGTCTATATATATGTCTATGTAGGTGTGTAACTAATAATGCAAATAAATAATACACATCTGGACATTACTTTGTTCTAACACCTTGTATTTAAAGATAAATGTAATCTTTGACTTAAATACTCAAACTTAAATGTTTTCAGATTTAATCACCAATATTTAAATTGAATGACATAATAGCAACACCATGAATAAAGAGTCTAATTTTCTCTTTTTTACTCCAAAATCTAAAATCCTGGAATCCACAAATCCCTCATTAACAAATAGACAAAGAACTTTGATATCCAACTTGATTATATGACACAGATAAATATATTCCAGAGACACTAGATTATCGGTCTGTAAATAGATAGTTCCACAAATAATATCCGGATAGCAAAACTAACAGCTATCAGTTATATTAAATATTTTAAATAAACGTACTTTATTTCATTGGTGGTTTATAACAAACATTCTTGATTGCGTGGACTCCTTAAACCTAACCTACTAAAGTATATAACAATATAGTATTTATGGTTTTCTTTGCAACGATATTACAATACATTTATACAATTATAGAATTTATATAAAAAATAAAACAGATACCGAGATGTCTGTACAAGATCTAAAAATAATATTTATATATTAAGTAATTTATACATTTATTGGTTGGGCTAATGTTACAACACACAACTGACGTACATATCACAGTAACACGATGCCTGTAAAGTACGCAGGCGTTAAAGACAAAACACATCACACGACATCATAGAATTACACACAGAAATTATAACGTGTATGACTTTATATATATACGTTAAAATTATCACTTACCTTTAGAGTGGCTTCACATCATATGAATTACTGTAAATTTTAACACTTAAGAAACATCGCAAAAGATCGAGTCAACATGGTCTTATCCGGTCGTCTGGTAAGTTATTTCCGGTATTTTTTTAAACAGATTTCCCACTCATAAGGAACGACCCTCAATCCCTCAACTATCACTGAAGACGATAGAGTGTTATACAGATCGAAGCATTCTGAGCATGCGCAGACGCTAGGCGTACTAGATTTCGAAACTCCTCTCGTGATTGGTTGGCAGAGTTTTCAGTTATTTAAACACGCCCCGTGATTCATAATCTATTAGTTTTCCCGTTAGTCATGGCCTACTGCCGGGAAAACAGTGATGTCACTGCAGCCAATGGGAGCTCGAGCCACAGAACTGCTAGTTTGAGGCATGTTCTCAATATGAAAATGTGCTTATCGTATTATTGTTGTTTTAAGCACAACACCTTTCATGTTGTAACAGTATTACGAAATTCTGGCTTTACCGAACTTTGGTTTAGGATGTGTTATTGCTAGCTTATATAGCTACGTTTTACATATATAGGCCTAGATGTCTGCAACAAATCGACTTTTTTCTGAAAACAAGTCAGAAAATTGTACTAGAAATGTATACATCAATATTTCTGAAAAAATTAGAAAAACTTAAAAGAACTTTACAGTCAATCTTA
>JAUMHI010000051.1:1008110-1027508 GCA_032359435.1 Enteromius unitaeniatus
CGAGGTTAGATTATTGTAATGCTTTATTGGGTGGTTGTTCTGCACGCTTGATAAATAGACTACAGCTGGTTCAAAATTCAGCAGCTAGAGTCCTTACTAGAACCAGGAAGTAACCAGAGACCAGAAGGCTTCCCTGTGGACAGATCACCGGACCCAAATGCACACAAAAACACACGCACTATAGGTCCTTTGCACAATCTGACATGTGCTTAATATTGAACTATGAGTATTTGCTGTACTGCTTTCTAGTTCATACCAGTGTTATTTTCATGGGTCATCTGTCGGGGGGGTTTTTTCAATAAAAATGCATCATTAATTTAACTGGCATTATCATTTCAAAATGGTGTTGAATGCCCTCTTCGGGACTTCAGTGTTAGTTTTATGGTGAACAATTGTGATTATAAAAAAGCAATAACATAAAAATATTTTATAATATGAATGTGTTTCTTGCTGGAAGCTTTAAGTTATCTACAGTTAAATAATAAAATAATATTTTCTTATCAATATATCATTTCCATGTTTCATTGCATTTACCCTTCAAAAATAAAAGTTTATGAATAATACTAAAAACAAAGTGAAATGAATAAAAAATTTTCATTCACTTTTCTTCACTAATGTTCATTAGAATGTTAATTTTGGGAACAATTAGTGACTTTGATTTGTTCAAATGAACTTTCCCTTGCAAGAATGAAGTGCACTTTTAAAACCTTTAAAAAGAGCACTTGAGATAATATCCTAATATACTCAAAAAACAATGTTTCAGAGGCTTTATTGCATATTAATTACAGTTTAAAAACGTGTATTAAATATTATTAGCTGACCTTTAGAGTGCTTTTGGACCCACCCAAGTAGAACTTAATTTCATAATTAGGGGTACAGCATACCAAATTTTCCTTTTTTCAATTTTGTAGTAAAATGCAGTATTTAATGAAATGGATTCAATCTTACCCACAGCTAATTTAAAGTGTCCATCTAAAACTTTCTAGCTCTACCAACAGGACAAATCTGAGTTCATGTCTAGTCTAAAACATTTGAACTGTAAGTGTTTTTTTTATTTAAAAAAAAAAGCCAAATTGAATTTTTCCAAAAATCTTTGTACTCTTTCAAACTAAAGATGTGGTTATCATCTCATAACCCTCTCGCCCATTAAGCATGTAAGAAATGCTGCTGCAGCACATACTGTATATCCCCATATGTAATATACATGAAATCACTCCATACAGTAGCTGATCTATACGTGGAGCTAGGGAAGGAGCGGGTTTGTAAAGCGCACTGCTACAGCAAATAATGGCTGAGAATTTGAATGTTACAATCAGCTGCACCATGTGAATTACAATGTCATTATATCAGATTTAATTAGAACATCTAGAGCAGGGGTGCCCAACCTGTCGATTGAAATTGAATTTGAAATTGCATACTAACATACTACTCATACCAGAAATAGCGAGAGTAGTATGCTAGTACACTAATCTGAATACAGCCAGGGTTTTAGCTATAGGCACATTATTAGTAGGAACTCACCATTTAAGTGGAAAAGTCGAGAGAGCTGCAACTTCAACAAATTAAAACGCAACTATGGCAGAAGCCAAAAAAACGAAAACATCATTTTCATTCAGACTGGGAAGAGGATTATTTTTTTGTTTATTCAAATTTGAAGTCCATCTGTCTTATTTGCAATGCGAGTGTGTCTTTACCGAAGAAGGGCAATTTGGAGCGCCATTTCAAAACTGTGCACAAAAGCTACGATGCAGATTTTCCGCCTAAATCAGCTCTACGCACCCGAAAAGTCCAGGAATTGAAGAGGCAGTTAGCAGCACAACAGTCCATTTTCACAAGGCCAAACACCAAGGGTAAAGCTGCAACTATAGCATCTTATCGCGTCAGTCACGTTCTTGCCAAACACAGGAAGTCTTTCAAGGACAGTGAAGTTGTGAAAGAAGCATTTGTCAAGGCTGCAGACGCACTATTTGGTGACTTCAAGAATAAAAGTGATATCATAGCTGCCGTTAAGGACGTGCAATTATCCCATGGCACTGTTACACGGCAATGTGAGGGAATGGCAGAGGATGTCGAGGCGCAGTTAAGGAAGGACATTGAACAGTGTGAATGTTTTTATCTTCAATTTGATGAGTCGACTGATTTGTGGATGTGGCACAGCTGTGTGTTTTCATTAGAATGGTTTTTGGAGACATGAGTGCAAAAAAAGAGCTGCTCACCATTTTGCCATTGAAAGGACACACTAGAGGTGAAGATATTTTCTAAGCTTTCATGGAATTTGTCAACAAGACCCAGTTGCCTCTCTTTAAACTCATCTCTAAACGCAACTGATGGTGCTCCAGCAATGGTAGGCCGTACTAATGGTTTCATTGCATTGTGCAAACAGAGTGAATATTTCCCAGTCTTCCTTAATTACTGCTGTATAATCCACCAGCAGGCATTGTGTGGTAAGATTTTAAACATGAAAGAAGTGATGGATGTAGCAATAAAGATTGTGTGTTCCGTTCGTCAGGAGTCTACAGAGAAGGTTATTCCGTGCTCATATGGAGGAGACCAGTGCAGAACACACAGACCTGCTGCTGCACACGGATGTTAGATTGCTGAAAAGAGGTAAAATTTTAGCGAGATTCCGGAAGTTGTTGCCTGACATCAAAGATTTCCTGAAACTTTCAAAACATGCAGAATACGTCCAGCTAGAGGACCACCAGTGGCTTTTGTATTTAGCATTTCTGACCGATCTCACTGACATGCTGAATGATTTTAATTTACAGCTGCAGGGTAAAGACAAACATGTAATCAACATGATCATTTCAGTGAGCACATTTAAAAGCAAGCTACAACTGCTTTCAAGTAGGCTGCAACACTGTAACCTGTGGAACTTTCCTCACATGCAGGCAGAACTTCGGAGTCAGGGCAAAGACTTTGTGCAGCTTGACAGTGCACGTTATGAAGAGCAAGTTCAGAGCATCTTCTTAGAATTTGAGAGGCGCTTTATAGATTTTGCATCCATTGAGCCTGTTGCCAGCTATCGGTGTTTTCCATTTGGTCCAAGTATTGATGTGGATAGTATTGCCTCCAAAATTGTATTACTGTTTCGCTTAGATAACACTGCTGTTGAGAATGAGATTCTTACACTGCAAAATGACATTGAGATCAAATCCAGGGCAACACCTGGCATGACTGGACAGTTCTGGGACTTACTGCCTGAACAAAAGTATCACAACCTCAGAATATGTGCTTTCAACTTGACTGCACTTTTCGGATCAACCTATCTGTGTGAGTGTGCTTTCTCTCACATGAAAATCATCAAGTCAAAGTACAGATCTACAATGACTGATGACCATCTCGTGGCCTGCTTAAGGCTTGCAACCAGCTCCTACTGCCCTGACTACGAGAAACTAGCTGCCTCCTCCCAGTGCCAGAGTTCCCACTAAGGTAGAGAAATAACTTTATTGTCACTACAATTATACCATGTTTTATTATATATGGATTAGGGCTACTTTCTGTTTGTTTTGTGTACATTAAACATGTAAATATGCTATGAGTAGCAACTGGCTTTCTGTTTGGACTGGTAGATCTCCGCACACAGACAAATTAAAAAGTAGATCTTTGTTCAAAAAAGGTTGGGCACCCCTGATCTAGAGTTCCATGACAGAATATAATATTTCTTTTTAAAGATAAAAATGATAGAATGTAAATTATACTTTCATGAATTGCACACACACACACACACACACACACAATCATTACTATAATTACTCTATTTTTTTAAAAGGATTTTCCGAAGTTGGAAGTCAAATGACTAAGTACATCTCCCCTGACTCACCTCATTGTCTTGATGGTTGATTTCACACAGTGTCGATTGTTGTAACAGCACAGCTATGAGCCTTAAACAAACAAAAAAAACATCATTATTACTCCATAAATGCTGCAAACTCCATTTTACTGTCATAATATAGCACTGAACCAGGTAACCAACAAGAAAAAAATTTAGGCATAAAAAAGAGGGATTGGTGCATGTTTCCTCCTTTTTTTTAGAATAATGTGCACAGATTAATCAAGGATTGTGCATTAAGAAAGTAATGAGCATCCTTTTTGGTTTCATGTTGATTGTACCAACATACTGTATTATTTTGTGTTGACTTTTGTAAATAAGCCATATATTTAAAATACATTTATTTTATTTTATATTATATATATATTCTGGTGATACTTCAGTATTTGTTTAGGTGGACGTCAGCACAACTTCTGCAAAATGAAAGTGCATTAAAGGAATAGTTCACCCAAAAATTAAAAATGTTGTCATCATTTACTCAACGAACACAAAGAAAGATATTTTGAAGAAAGTTTGTAACCGGGCTGTTTTGGGTCACTATTGACTTCTATAGTAAGAAACAAATACTATGGAAGTCAACGATGACCAAAAACAGCATGGTTACAAGCATACTTCATAATATCTTCCTTTGTGTTCGGGAGAACAAAAAAATTCATACAGATTTGGAACTACTTAAGGGTGAGTAAATGATGACAGAATACAACATTTTTGGTGAACTATTCCTTTAAGCACAAAATTAGTTGGTCTAGTTTAACTAGCTTTAAGTAGACAGGTATGCAGTTTAGCACACCAAAAGTATTTTTTATTAATAAAAAAATAAATATGTTAATGTACTTGTAGTAAGTAAATAAAAAATTCTTTTTAGTATATTTATTTTTCACAAGAGGCTCCATCTCTGACATCTCTGTTCTATTATTGCATCTATTATTACACACACAGCTTGATGAACGGGGGAGTGAGGAGGAAAGTGTCTATTTCCCATCACACAACCAAACCTAACACTGTTTTCTACAGAGACAGCACATACGCACTAGCAGGGGCAAATAAATGGCTTACAGGACTTTAATTCCACACTGAGATGAGGCCAGCTGGCTAAACATGAAAATGGAAATGGCTTTTCTGTGCAACATGTGAAAAACTATTCTGCATTGAGTTTAATACAAAACTGTCAGGATTCTGCAAAGGCATGAGGCGTAGACGGAGCGTAGACTTTAAACATACACTTTAATTGAGCTGAGGTAAACACAGAGAACTACAGACATCCATTAAACCTTGACGAACGACACACAGGACAGAATACACTGGGCTTATAAACATGAGGGAAGATGCAGGACAGGTGAGAAACACAGGTGGCAAGGATAAACTCATTAACTAAACAAGGACAGGAACAAGACCATATATGGACATACAGGAAATCATAACAAAACCAAAGACAAATAACTAGTGACATAGAACATGGACAAGGGCGTGACATCATCTCCCATTCCCGGAAAGTGTGTCCCCGCACCACGACACATCAACATTACACCAATAGGGAGGGAGGGTGGATGTCCTGGAGGCCGTACAGGGCAGAGTCTCTAGGTGCCTCCAGGACAGCATCGTAGACTCAGGAGGCCATAGCTGATCAGGAGCCTTGGGAGGCTATGGCGGATCAGGAGCCGTCTGCAGCTGTGGTGACTCGAGGGCTGCCTGCAGCTGTGGTGACTCAAGGGCAGCCTGTGGCTGCTGCGGGACACTATATCCCCCCCGCCACCCCCAAATTTTCTTGGGGAGACTTCTTGCAGCGTGCACTCAAGGGGGCGATTTTGCAGCACACACTCAGAGAGTGGAACAGGGATGGGCTCTCCCGGACAGAAATCAGAAACTGGAATCAGGGACGGCTCTCCTAGCTGGGAAACAAGAACTGGGGTCGGGATCGGCACTCCTGGCCGAGACTCTGGAACTGGGATTGGGATTGGCACTCCTGGCCGTAATCTCGGGCTGGAAGCGGGATCGCCACTCCTGGCATAGACTCTGAAACTTGGATTGGGATTGGCACTCCTGGCCGTAATCTCGGGCTGGAAGTGGGATCGGCACTCCTGGCCGTAATCTCGGGGCTGGAATTGGGATTGGCACTCCTGGCCATACTCCAGGGACTGGAATTGGGAACGGCCCTCCTGGCCGTAAATTATGAACTGGATTCGGGAACGGCCCTCCTGGCCGTAAACTATGAACTGGATTTGGGAACGACTCTCCTGGCCGTAAATCAGGGACTGGAATTGGCTCTCCTGGCCGAGACTCTGGAACTGGAATCGGCACTGCCAGCTGAAACTTGGGGACTTGACTCAGGAACGGCAGTCGATGTTTAAACATACACTTTAATTGAACTGAGGTAAACACAGAGAACTAGAGACATCCATTGAACCTTGACGAACGACACACAGGACAGAATACAATGGGCTTATAAACATGAGGTAAGATAGACAGGTGAGAAACACAGGTGGCAAGGATAAACTCATTAACTAAACAAGGACAGGAACAAGACCATATATGGACATACAGAAAATCATAACAAACAAGGACAAGGGCGTGACAAAAACAATGCAGGCTGGTCAATGTAATGTTTTTCGTTTACAGTTATGTTACTATAGCACCGATTACTTTTTGTTTCATTAACTGTTAACCTACTTGTGAATTTCTTTTCCTACCTGAAGTCAGTTTCAGCGGTAGCAGCATGAATTGGCAAGCGTCCGTTCTTATCGGGAATGTTCTGTTTCGCCCCGTTGCGAAGCAAACACACACAGCCTTCCAACCAGCCCTACACAGGATAAAACCACCAGACTAAACTAATTCAGTCAAAGGTATAGGTCAACTTCGTACATGCGGTTCACAAACACATCTATTGACAGCAATGCACACAATGGGATCCAGCTCATTAACAATCCTCAGAGAGTTCGTTACCAGGTATGTCGCTAAAGAGAGGGACGTCCGTCCACAGGCATCCTGCGTATTTATAGAGGCTCCCATCTTCAGCAGCAGTTTGACCGTATCCACCTGCCTCCCAGACACAGCATGCATCAGCGGTGTGGAGCCTGTCATCAAGATATGCACAGTCAGAAACGCTTAACAGCAACTGTCCTTCAAATTAAACTGCATGTCAACTCTACAGTAATCTGTTTAAGATGAGGGCTTATTTCTGTCTCGGATTTGCTGAATGTGTTTACTGCATGACATTGATTATAGGATTTTGACTGATAAGACATACCGCAAATGCTCTCATGAAATACCTTTTCTTTAACTTGCTAAACCACCTTTAACCACATTTTGTAAAGTGTCACCTCAACTCAACATGCTGTATGTTTGATGACATGTCAAGTTAGGGTCAAGAGTCCGTTCTAACTGGTAACCCAAACTATACATTAGAACAATTGCCAAAAATAAAAAAAATTGATAAATTTGTATAAGTGAGGTCCGTAATCCATAAAAAAATGCTTTTCATCTCCTATTGTCTCTCACATCAAAATCCAGCAACCATAAATTTGTTTAAAGCTTTGAAGTTCAAAACATCTTAATGATGAATTTGCGTTAACACCTTAGAATAGGTAACACTTGTTAACTATATTATTTTTCTTCAATAAATTCTTAATTTACTGCTTAAAAAAGTCAGTATTGGGTAGGATTAAGGATGTAGGATAAGTTCATGTAGAATAAGGCATTAACGTGCTTAATTAGAATGGCTAATATTCTAATATGCATAAGAAACAATTAGTTTGCCAAATTAGTTTCTTGCAAACATGGAGCTTTTCACTTCTCTAGATGTTCACTAATGGACAGGAGTGGTGTGGATTACTTGATTACTATTGTGTGTTGTTTTTATCAGCTGTTTGGGCTCTCATTTTGAGAGCACCCATTCACTGCAGAGCATCCACGGATGGGTGAGCAAGCAATGTGATGCTGCATTTCTCTAAATCCGATGAAGAAACAAACTCATCTACATGAATGACATTTTCAGAAAATATTTATTTTTGTCTGAACTATTCCTTTAATCTTAAACTAAAGTCACAAAGTGCTTTTTTAAAGTGTACTTAAGTTTCATAGCCATTAAAGTGTATTGTCTTCAACTATGCTTAAGTGTTCTGTACTTAATATTATACAATTCTCAAGTTTGCTTTGAAGTTTACAAGAACACTAACCTACACACTGATCTCAATTAAGTGCAATTATGTTTTTCTCAAAGGCAAAATTAGCATCAAAATGAAGAGTGTAAAAGGGTATATGTCATGTGAAAGAATACCTTCACTATCGCAGCACTCAAGGATGGACGGGTCCTCTCGTATCGTGGCGGTCAGCGTGTTCACATCTCCGTTTGCTGCTGCCTGGTACACCACATTCAGATCAACCTCCTCTGCAGCCTCTAAAAGAGGGAAAAAAAATTCAATAACATCTGCTGGGTGTAAGATGAACAGTCCTCAGACATTAGTCCGATTTTAGAAGAATAAAGGCAAACAGTCAGAAAGATTTTGCTTATCTTGCAGATTAATCAACAAATAATCATCGTTCTTTCAAGCATGCTTATTGTTTGAAATGAAGAAGTGATAATAAATCAACAGCTCGAGATAAGCAAGTGTTTTTGTATGTCTGCAAGCAAAATTGAGAAATTTCAAAATTGAAAAATTTCAATCTTACTAACTTCATGCCAAGCAAAACTATCTACAATGCTGTTCAAAAGTTTGGGATTTTAATCGTTGTTTGAGGAAGTTCTTATACTCATCAAGGCTGCATTTATTTAATCAAAAATAAAGAAAACGTAATTTTGTGAAATATTACTTTTTTTGGCGTGCTCCCAAGGGGAAATACTCAGGGTTAAGAGGACTGCCGAGCCCTAGGGTGAACAGCCCAAAGGGCTCTGGAGGGAAAGGAGGCGGACGGCCAGTTCCTAATCCTGAGGGCTCCCCTGGTGAAAGTAAGGAGGAGCTGGGGAGGAGGTGGGATACTAAGATCGAGATACGGAAAGAAGGAGATCTGATCATTTATAGGGCGAGGCAAGAGATTTGATAAGGAGAAGAGATAAGTGGAAGATTGGAGAGGCAGAGATCGGAAATTAATTACTATGCCCACTCCTCCCGAAATTGGTTTTATAACTACATTTATTATCAATGTTGTATTTTTTGGGACCTGTGATATTTTTTTCAGGATTTTTTGATAAATAAAAAGTCAAAAAGAATAGTGTTTATGAATTTCTTCTTTTCAAAAAAGAAATTAATGATAGCAAAGACCTGTTAGAACTAAATATTGTTAGAAAAGATTCTTCTTTTTAACTTTTTATTTATCAAAGAATTAAAAAAAAAGTATCACAGGTTCCAAAAATATATTAAACAGCACAACAGTATAAACACTGAGAATAAATTACACTGAGAACTGGAGTAATGATGTTGAAAATTCAACGCTGCGTCACAGAAATAAATGATATTTCAAAATATATTATAGAAACTTGTCTTTCGAATTGAAATAATATATAAAAAATATATATATTTTTTTTTTTTCTTTGTTTTTAATCAAATAAATGCACACAATAAATAGTCTTGATGGGGGGGAAAATTACAAATATTATTGATCCCAAGCTTTTGAAAGGAAGTGAAATATTTTATTGTTCATATTAACCTTTCATTGTTCAATATTTTTACTTCATGCCAACAACTGGATCCCCCAAATGAATTAACTGCTAAGGAGATATGAAAACAAGTTGATGAAATTAATATACAGCTTGAGCAGCCACAGAGAAATCAGATATTCCTTTGGGCTCGTGTATGTATTGTCTAGGGTGTGTAGGGTATATTACATACATCACAACACAGAAGATCTGCTGACAGAGCTGCTATCACAGACAGACCTCATCGACTACAACAGAAACCCCCAGAATTTATCATCAAACATTGTGATGGTGACCCTGGCTTTGTGGTTTACAAATCATCAGTCATGGGCACCCTACTCTTCATTCACAAACAGATGGCAGCCCTCACATCATGCAGGCAAATGATGGGCTATGGCAAAGCCCGTAGATAAGCATTGCTATGGCAACAGTGGCAGCAGCACTAACCCCTCCTTGTTATCAGTGTGTGTGTATGTGTGTGTTGTAGCGCTTTACCTTTATGCTGCTCAAATACAGATGAAGAGTTGAACTCCATAGCAGATCGGACGCAGCCTTTAGAGGAATCTCTCTGGTGCCCACGACATGACGTCGCCTCCGCTCCTGACTGCGACTCAGAGCGCTCGCGCGGGGAACGGAGAAGGAGCGGGGCGAGCGCGAGACGCGTGAGCATCAGCTCCTGGAGGAGGAGGAGGAGGCTGGTGGAGGAGCTGCTCTGTGTGATTGTGCGTGATGAGAAACACACTGAGCATGTGCAGAAGCTGCACTTCACTGAGTGTAAGGCTTGTGTTCACAACACTGTATGTGTTCTAAAATGGGGAAACACTTTTTTTCTGTTGTATTGTTTTGTTCTTGTCTTTTCTGTATTGTTCTTTTTTTAATTATTATATGTCAAATTCTAATTTCTTCTCTTCTCTTCTCTTCTCTTCTCTTCTCTTCTCTTCTCTTCTCTTCTCTTCTCTTCTCTCCTCTTCTCCTCTTCTCTCCTCTTCTCTTCTCTTCTCTTCTCTTCTCTTCATCGTTTATTACATTATTCTGTTCTATTCTATTCTTGTCACAATTTTTACTAAATTTTATGATCTATTTTATATTTACTGTCTCATCCTAATATTTACACTCTTCTGTTCTGTTCAATTCTATATTCTTTTATTATGTCCCATAATAAAAAAAAGTCTGTTCTATTCTATTTTGTTCTTGTCAGTTCCGTTCTATTCTCTTCTATATGATATGTCCGATCCAATTTTACACATTAGTGTTTTATTATATTCTGTTCTGTTCAGTATGTCTTATCCTTTTTTAAATGTTCTATTCTGATTTGTTCTTGTCCATTCTATTCTATTCTTGTCACATTTTTTACTAAATTTTATTATCTATTTTATATTTACTGTCTCATCCTAATATTTACACTCTTCTGTTCTGTTCAATTCTATATTCTTTTATTATGTCCCATAATAAAAAAAAGTCTGTTCTATTCTATTTTGTTCTTGTCAGTTCCGTTCTATTCTCTTCTATATGCTATGTCCGATCCAATTTTACACATCAGTGTTTTATTCTATTTTATTATATTCTGTTCTGTTCACTATGTCTTATCCTTTTTTAAATGTTTTATTCTGTTTTGTTCTTGTCAATTCTATTCTGTTCTCTTCTATATCATTATATGTGCTATCCTAATTTCTACACTATTGTTCTGTTCTATTCTATTCTGTATTTAATATGTCCTATCCTAATATTTACATCATTTTTTCCGTTCTGTTCTATATTCTTTCATTATGTCCCATAACATTATTTTTTACATTCCTCTATTCTATTCTATTCTATTCTATTCTATTCTATTCTGTTCTGTTCTGTTCTAATTTATAATAGGTCTCATCCTAATTTTTGCATTTCTGTGTTTTTCTAATCCTACTTTTGTTGATGTCTAATTCTTTTTGATTCTATAGGATGCACTGTGTTTTTGTAATTTAATGAATTTCAGGGCTAAACCTGGTATGATCTTGTTAAAAAAAGAATGCTTCACACATGTTCTCATTTCATTCATGTTTATTATGCAGGTTTTTACCGTGGAAATCCTTTGCAATGGTGAGTCCATGTCTACACACTGATTCCTCAGATAAACTCACATATTTCACGACTTGCATGTCAAAATGTTCTTTAAAAATCACTCACAAGTATAATAAAGGCAGTTTTTGACAGGATGCCAAATCAATTATGATTCTAATAACACTTATGGTGATGCCAAAAAAAGATGTTTCGTTTATAACAGCAGCTGCATTCCACTCATGGAAGGAGGCGATCCAGAAGAGTGTGAGTGTGTGTGTGGATGATGACTAGAAAATATTACTGATGTTCCAGTTTAGCAGTTTTCTTTCTCTACTTGAGTCAACAGTGTGGAAAAACCCTGATTATATAAAACCCAACAATAGAACCCAAGTTCAATAAGTGAAATATTAAATAAATCATATTTTAAATAAGCTACAATAATAATTTGTACTAAGAAAAAAGTAAATGTACTTATAGAAAAGCTGTTCCCATTTGATTTATAATTAAGCCAAACAAATTATATTTGTAACATATATATTTCCAATAATAAAGCCAATGGGAACATTCCCCACCTCTTACACACAGCACTGAATCTTTGTTTTGGAAGCTGAAATTGCAATTTAATGTAACGTAGGACAATCAATATCACACAATAAAGAGCACTAGTTTCGGGTGATCTCAGACTGATTGTTTTGGTTTGCTCTGAAACAAATACTCTAAATGATCTAGCTCTGAAAACGGATCAGATCAGGTTTTCTACTTTCTATCAGCATTTTGTGTTCACATACTTATCTGCTGTATTGCCACTAGATGGCGCCGGTCACCCATATTACAACATGACTATGTCATGACCTGTAGATCAAGCAAACCTTTCCTGACTCTTTGGTGAATCTGTTGTCTTTAACAATGCAACCACTGATAACTATGAACATGAGAACTATAGATGGATGTTTACTGAATTACACTACAATAAGAGATTCTTTGCACCTTCAATTTCCTTATTTATTTATTGCAATGACAGCCCATGATGTTTATTTTTGATTCATTTATGTTTTGTTTTCAAAGCAATAATTTTTTCCCTAGAACAAGTACAAACATTAAACCACAGAACAAAACAAAGCAAACAAACAACATAAAAAGGGGAATAGAAAATGAGCTGAAAGCAATTAGGTGGAGAGTATTGATAATGATGTTGAAAATATAAAAACATTAATTTTACGCATTTTGCACAGTCATTTTCTATTATATTGCAGTTGTTTATAATTACAAGTTCACTGAATTTCACACAGATTTCATACATAATAATGGCATATTATACAGTAAAATGTGCTGTATAAATATTCAGAATTTTTTTTGTCTCAAATTTATAAAACCACTATAAATGCACTTTTTTACTGAAAATGTGCAGTTGCCCCATGGACCGCCATCAGTAAACAAGCATTTTAGTATAAAGGCAACTATTGTCTATTTGTACAAACTGAGGAACATGGAAAAAATTATTTCCTTTGGTAGTCGACAATGTGTTAATGTCATGCTCCTCACAGTCTGCTTAGCCTGGATCAGCCCACTGATCTCAGCACAGTCTGTAATCACAACCTGATTATTTATTGAAATCACCTACCGGCAATCAGAGGCACTAGTTAAAAGCCATAAGGTTCAGAAGCTCATTAGCTGAGCTTGAGGTAACTTCACTAACCTCATGCTCTACTCACCTTGTTGTTTGTTTCAAGTTTCTAGATTCACGAAGTGCTATATTCAGCTGACATCACAAAGCTATGGCAAAAGTCACCTGCACCGAGCACTATTGATCCTATGATCTACGGGGACTGTAAGAGACAAGATTGGTGTCCTATTGGTGAGTACGTGGAGGATTTGAGTTACTTTTATTTTGAGTGCTACCATCTTGTGTCCTGGAGCGAATGGCCTCTGAGGGTGCTGTTCTGGTTGGGGCTGGATGAAGATCTGGCCAAACTGATTTCTCTGGAAGACAATCCGGGCTCACTCGTCCAGCTCATGGACCTGTCCTTATGGCTGGGAGGTTCCACACAACCCGTAGGGCCGATCTCCGATCCAGTTCCTGAACCACAGCCAGTAAAGACATTCTCGTTTCTAGTCCACGGGTCCCGGCTAGAAATGTCAGTTCCCTAACCCAACAATTTGGGAGCTAAAATTATCGACCCTGTTATGCAATCAGTGAGCAAAAAGAACCCTGCAACAACCCAAATTTCGCCAAAGGATGCCAATCTCGATCACCAGAAGTCCAGTCTGCCTGTCTCAGCCAACAGTGCCAGGCCTGATCCCGATTCCAGTCCCTAGATTATGGCCAGGAGAGCCGTTACTGATTCCAGTTCCCGAATCACGACCAGGAGAGCCGTTTCCTGAACCCAGTTCCCGATTCTCAGCTGGGAGAGACAATCTCGGATCCAGTTTCAGAGTCTCGCCCGCAGAGGTGTAGCACCAAATTCTGGGCCCTATGCACAATAACAAATATTAATTTATTTTCCGAATTAGTATACTATTGAAATGTTGTATGCTATGCAAACAAGGCATCATGTAATTTCTAATTTTGCGTTATGTCGTTGTGTTTTTGACACTGATAATCGTGGTGGTATTGAAGTGTTTTGTAACTACAGCATGTGTCAATTTGTAGACTATTTGCTATTTATTTTGGGCTCACCTTTCTTGGGGGAAAAAAGCTGTTTCTTTCCATCATTATATTTATTTTTTATAATCCCTTTCTTGCTTCTCTTTTCTTTTCTGAGAACCGGTTTAGCTTTCTTAGACATCATTTTCCATAGCACAGTTCCCTACCGCCTGCTGCTTCAGCAGAATGAACGCTACTTTAAATCATAGACATATAAATACCTAGATGCCTCATTGGCCACTTAGAACCATTGCTGCGACACGTTAACTTGCCCGCCATCTTTCTCCGGGCAAGACTGCTTTAAAAAGAAATGTTGGTGAATGGAGGAGCTGCGTTTTTGGGATCAAATCACCATAACGTTCACATTTATCAGCCGATTTCAGTGGGTTGTGATATGCATGGACTTATGGACCAGTTGTTTAGTCAGGCATATATATATATATTTTTTTTTTTTTTTTTTTTAAGAAATTATGAAAGCTCACACTCCTGTTGATTTTGTTTGTTAACAATTATAACATTACTGTAGGCTAGTATAACCGTAATATTTGCATGTAATGTCATTTAAATGTACATTAAATTAAATTTAATGTACATTAATTTCTCTGCCTTTAACCCCAACATTTTAGCTTTGTGCCTCAGATCAGAACACGTACAGCTCATTCCCTTTGAAATACTGGGGAAAAAATCTAAATACACCTTTAAGTACTAATAATTTTCCATCATTGAAAATTTTGAATAAAATCAGTGAATACAAATCAAACAGTGACAGACACAGCAAACCTTCTTGCCACAGCTCGCATTAATGTGGATGAGCTGCACTACTTGAGCCAATTGTGCGGGTTGTAGACTCTGTCTCATGCTACCACTAGAATGGAAGCACTGCCAGCATTCAAAAGTGACCAAAACATCGGCCAGAAAGCATAAGGGCTGAGAAGTGGTCTGTGGTCACCACCTGCAGAAGCGCTCCTTTATTGGTGGTGTCTTGCTAAATGCCTATCATTTCCACCTTTTGTCTATTCCAACAGCATGTGAAAGTGATTGTCAATCAGTGTTGCTTCCTAAGAGGGCAGTTTGATTTCACAGAAGTGTGGCTGACTTGGAGTTACACTGTGTTGTTTGAGTGTTCCCTTTATTTTTTTGAGCAGTGTATTTACATATGTATGTACTCTGAACATTGTGTTTTTTGCTCACATATCATTATATGATCATTTGTACGTAATTGCTAGTTACAATGAATATCCTTGGAAATTGAACATTGTTACATCAGTGCATGGCAACAAGTGACTGTCTTTATGATTGAATCATTCAGTCAACCAATTCCTCCTGAACACTGATTCATTCAGGAATGAAATGATCACCTTCATGAGTGAAATGAATCCTTGAAGCCTTCTGTCAACCGATTAACTAAACCAAGAATGAATCAAGTGATTGGGCGGCTTCCAAAATGGATACTCTCTGAATAAATACTTCTATGTATATATACCACAGTTTCTACATAGGCTACTAATTTTCTGCTCACTATATCGTAAGGAATATAAATCTATATTTAATAAGGGTCTGGAAAATAAGAATGAAACGTAGAAGTAAAAGTTGTTTTATATAATTTTATTTTATTATTTATTCTTTTTTTTCTTTTTTTTTTGTTATTGCAACATACAGAGAATAGGATAGGTCCTGGGGCTCAGGTCTTCAGGGAGTCTCAGTCTCAGAGACAGTGGATGTCTGAGAAGCAGTAGCTGGATCATATCCACTGGCAGTTCAGAGGCAACGGCCATCTGATATTCAATGTCAGAATCAGACACAGTGCAAGGTTTAGAGGTCAAGTCATTCTCAGAAGTATTGGCATCCTCATATTCCAGGGCAGTCTCCGAAGTAGGGTCAGTCTCAGAGGCAGTGTTGTCTTTGAGGCAGTGTCAATCTGAGACATCCTCTCATTATGAAACTTACTTTCAGTCTGAGATGTAGTGGCGGTCTTTAAGGCAGCCTCAATTTGAGAAGCAGTTTGACAGGCAGTGTCCCTTTCAGTGGACGTGTCATCCTCAGACGCAGGGCAAGTCTCCCAGGGAGTGTCAGTCTCAGAAGTAGTGTCGGTTTCAGAGGTTGTTACAGACTGAAAGACAGTGTCAGTCTCAAGGCCAGTGTTATCTCTGAGGCAGATTCAGTCTGAAGCACCATGTCGGTGTCAGAGACATCAGGGATGATGAGGTTCTTAGGTGCACTATCCATCTCAGAGACAATGACAGTCTCAGGGACAAAGACAGGAACAATGTTCATCTCAGGGACGATCATAATCGAACTGTCCATAGCAGAAACAAAGACGGTTTCAGGAGCACTGTCTGTCTCAGGTACGATGAAGATCTCAGGCAAACTGTCCATCTCAGGAACAGTGTCAGTCTTTCAGATGCACTGTTCAGCTTAGAGATTATGATGGCCTCAGTCACAATATCCATCTCCGGGACAATGACGGTCTCAAGATCACTGTTCGTCTTAGGTGCACTGTCTATTTCAGGGACAATGACGGTCTGAGCAGCACTGTCTGTCTCAGGTGCACTGTCCATCTCAGGGACAATGACGGTCTCAGCAGCACTGTCTGTCTCAGGGATGATGATTGTCTCAAGCGTACTGTCCATCTCAGGGACAATGGCTGTCTCAGGTGCACTGTCCATCGCAGAAACCGTGTCAGCTGCAGAGGTGGCAGTGTCAGATCCTGTGTCCTGAAATAGAATTTGTTCTACTGTTATTAGAATAATGGTTACTGAGATTAAAAATGCAATATATACATATATACTTAATACTTCTATATGTAATGCTTCTCTAGGAATAGATTTTTTAAAATTATACAAAACAGTTTTTAGTGTGATCCCTACTGAGCCTTCAAATAAAAGCTGGCAAAATAAAATAATAGTTATACCATAAAACTATCATCACTTCCTTGTAGGGAAAATAACTTGATAATGTTAGTGAAATCTGCTTTCTTAATTTTATCTAATATGATCAACCTCAATATGCCTACTACATTATGGAAAATATGAAGAAAGAAATCAGAATTTTTTTTCCACCGCCATTTTTAGCAAAATTCAATGTCAATTAATGTTTTTGGAGTATCATTAGAATAAAAACTAAGCAAAAGTGTAGCTTATACAATTGTATCTAAAATAATATATCAATGACCAATTTAGCATCAGAAAAGAATACAGGTTTTTTTTCTAACAGTGTAGATTATTTAAAGCTCAAATTTCAGACTGATTTTCCTAAATGCTTACACTTACATTTATTTTCCTGAGCTTGGTAATATATATATATATATTTTTACAACTTCCTATCATGATCATACAAAAAACAATATGCTATTTAAAAGGCACCAAACACCAGAAATGACTTCTATGCACAGAAGCTACAATCATGCGCTTACCTTCTGTGAAATGCCACTCCAGTTCTCTCTTGATTTTCTTTCTGGTGATCTGCAGTAGTTTGGTGTCCTCCTGTTTCACTGGATTTGGTGAATTATTATTACCACCATAACATCAGAATACTGGCAGTGATATAATATAATATCTGTAATAATATTTTATAATAATAATAATATAATATATAAGACTCTTTGGTCAACTAAATTAAGAGCGCAGTGGAGCAGAGTGAATATTTTTGTACTTGCAGTAGAGCAAAATGCAACGAGCGGAATGATGTGTGCAAAGCAGTCTAAACACGTGACTATTCTCCTATGAAGAAATGTATTTACCTTATTTATTTTAATAATAATTATTATGATTATACTGCAGGCTACTGGCAAAAATATAAATATAAAAAATAGCCGCAAATATTACACCGTTTTCGAGGGTTTTTAAATTATTTTTTCCCCAACGAAATATTGTTTTTATTCGAGGGAAAGCATGCTCTCCCTCACGTGCATGCGGAATATATAGGCGTGCACAACCAAAGCCCCACAACTTCATGCAACTGAAAAGCTGTCACTTCATCGCTGTATTAGCAGCAGTTAAACAGGAGTTATTAATTAAACAGAAGACTATTCATTCTGCTTTGGTGCTGCAATGATAAAAAGTCAAGATAACCGATATTCTCATCTGAAATGCCTCAGGGATATGATATGATATGGGGGCAAATGGGGGCATTTTTTTTTATATATTTATGGCACTTTAATCAATTTCACTAAGAGTGCCATATTTCTCCAAAGAGTACCATAGTTACAAATGTGATATTGATTTTTATTTTTTTTATTAAAACAGCCCAATAAACAAAAAAGTAATTTTAGAGAGTCAAAAAATATTCCAAACACTGGCACAGCACTGTAAAGGGGGGTAGCACCAAATTCTGGGCCCTATGCACAAGCAGTGGCTGTAAGCTCGAGGTTCACAACTACCTACAACTAACTAATCTAAGAACTCTTATATGTATAACAAAAAAGCCTTTATTACACAACCTCCAAATTTCTGTTTTATTTGCAGAATGCTTAAAAGCTAACAGTAGATGCCACAAAGCATGGCCAAAGTATAGGCCAAAGTATAGGCCTGCATGAAAATTGGAGTTTATTAGATTAAAGACAAATGCCATTTCAGCGTTCCACATTAACAAAATGCTTGATTTACAACGAAAGATAAAAAAGAAAAAACTTAACTCAATTGTTAATTTTCATTAATAAAATAAAAATCTTCCACAAAGTGCTAAACACTGAAATTTATACCCCAGTTATAAAGCCTTGAGCCTACAAAGTTAGTCTGTTATAGTCCAATAACAAATATTAATTTATTTTTCAAATTAATATACTATTGAAATGGTGTAGGCTATGCAAACAAAGCATCAAGTAATTTTGTGTTATGCCGTTGTGTTTTTAACATTGATAATTGCAGTGGTATTGAAGTGTTTTGTAACCAGGAGTTAATTTGTAGACTATTTGCTCTCACGTTTTGGGCTCACCTTTCTTGGGAAAGAAGTCTGTTAGCTGTTGCTTTCCCTCATTTCTTTCCCTTTCTTACCTCTTTTTTCTTTTCTGAGAACTGATTTAGCTTTCTTAGACATCATCTTCCATAGCACAGTTATGCCCTACCGCCTGCTGCTTCAGCAGAATGAACGCTACTTTAAATGCTCCTAGTCAAAAAGGTGAAGGTGGACTAAACCATTTCGTGCAAGGGAGAGGGTGCCTGTTCTCAGACACTGTATGTGCTTGGACACCATTTAATACATCAATCAACTGATTCATTTACCCAAAATATTAGCATTTACATTAGTTAACAACATTTA
>JAUMHI010000051.1:1036109-1063798 GCA_032359435.1 Enteromius unitaeniatus
TTGTAGCACAGTTTCTGCTGTATACAAAAACAATTATGTGTTGGTCAATAGTATGTTATAAGTAGTTGAAATAATCAAAACTATCAGAGCATGTCCAAACATCTCAGGGACCCCAAAATCACCTCAGACTCCAGAGGGTTAAGCAGGGGAACCTTCCGTGCGATGGAAGATTTGAAACCATGACATCTTAGTGTATTACTGATGGTAGCCTTGGAAACGATGCTCCCAGCTCTCTTCATAGAGGTCAGGGAGTGGAGATTAGCAATGAAGCACCAAGACAACAAACGAGTGGGTGGAGACATGAGTTCATTGATGTGAGTCCATGAATGAAAACAGACACAAACACACACACAATTCCTGGAAAGCTGGAGTGCCATCCAAAGCTGTGCTGGCACATCCAGCTGATCGTCACATAGCCCCCCCTTTAAGGAGCGGATTCAAGATGCTCCAAACCGGCGGAGCAGGCAGTGGAGAAGCCCACCAGGGCAGATCAACCGGCGGAGGCATCCTCCTAGGCGGAGCAGGTGGTGGGGCAGCCTTCCAGGGTGGATCAGGTGGCCGGAACACCCACCTGAGGGAAACAGACAGCGAGCCCATCTTCCGGGGTGGAGCAGATGGCAGCAGAGCCCCTCTGGTTCGGCCAGACAGCGACAGAGCCCACTTGGGGCCACCAGACTGACAGTGCGCCATCGAGAACCAACCAGTCAGTGAGCTTAGTGAACCCATTCACCCATTAGTGAAGGGTTGGAAACCGTGAGGGCCTTCAACAGCTCGTCATGCTGTGTGACTGGGACCAACTGAACATTATACAGCACTCCTGGCTGTGTCACTGGGACTGACAGAGCTTGAAACAGCCTCTCTGGCTGTAAAACCGAGACCAACAGTGCCTTATACGGCTTGCCACACTGAAAAATGGGCTTCAAAGCCCTCCTTTGCGGTTTGGGAACCACGGGGGTTTAAGACAGACCTGGCAACCTCACTGGTGAAGTATGCACCGCAGGGGTTTTGTGCGGCAACCTCGGTGCCGGAATGCCGTTCGCTGCTCCGGCCACCATGTTGTGTTTGAACAGCATTCACCTAATGGTGCAGCGAGTACCGATCCACGGGTTTCCAGCAGAGAGGCAAGTCCTCGAATCCTCCACCACTTCTCCCACGGTGAATGACAACCCACAGAACTCTAAAACAAAGTCAATAAGTTTGGCCAGCAGCCAATCGGGATCCTCCGCGGGCAGTTTGCACAGCACACAGCGATCCAGTCTCTTCATCTACATCGACGCGGTGAGAAAACTATATGAAATCACGCACATACTCATCAATGTGCCTTCCATGCTGATGTAAGGACTGTAAGAATGTCTCTGATGCATTATAGTAATCTCTCAAGCGAGGCGATAAATGTTTTCAGTGTGAGCCCTGAAAAAACTCACTGCTGATCTCTCTGTGACGGATCATTCTGTCATGAAAGGGGCATGAGGCATGCAAGTTCATGTGCTAGTGAGTTTAATTCAAGCTCAGGGTCACAACATACAAGGAACATACAAGGTAATTGCAGGCAAATAGATTCCATGGGGGCATATACAGAAGCAGAAATGATAAACAAAGCAATGTTCCAAAATACCGTGAATCAGTCCAGGGGAAGAGACAGCAAGAATATCCAGACACAGGCAGAAGTTCGGCAACAGGTAATCCAACAGACAGAACACAAAGAGCACAGGAACACAAATGAATTAAGCTTGGGTTGACGGTTAAACATTAGATATACTTCGACAATGATCCGTAAACAACACTAAAACAGGGAGGCTTTATACCGTGAAAACTAGGTCAGGGGGTGGAGATTAGCAATGAAGCACCAAGACAACAAACGAGTGGGCGGAGACATGAGTTCATTGATGTGAGTCCATGAATGAAAACAGACACAAACACACACACAATTGCTGAAAAGCTGGGGTGCCATCCAAAGCTGTGCTGGCACATCCAGCTGATCGTCACATATACAGTACTGTTCAAAAGTTTTATACCACTAGTATTTTCACCAACAAAAAAATGGTTTTAAGTCAGTTATTTCCAGTGTTGGGCAAGCTACTTAGAAAATGTAGTGAGCTAAGCTATCAGTTACTCTACATTGAATTAAGCTTAACCACACTAAAGCTACTGTAACGATCAGCTGAATCTGTTTGCCGGCGCTCAACTTTGCATGTCCTGACCCTGAGCCTTTATTAAACTGTCTTGCATTTGAACTCGCACGCTTCACATCCCTCATTCATGATACTACCTACTAGAAGCTACTACCCTGAGAAATGTAGCAAGCTAAGCTACAGCAACATGGTAAAAGAAGCTTACTACATCTAAGCTATTTTTTTTAATTGAACCAACATTAAATCAATGCTACCTTAGTGATAAAAAATTACATTCAAACAGATAGGCATGCATAATTGTGCAATTATTTATTTAACAATTGTTCCAAACCAATTTGGCAACAAACATAATAACAAAAAACAAAAGGTGTCGAGAGTGTGTATGTATTATTATCTGAATGCATTTTAACTCAGTGCAGCTTAAACCACAGGACAAACCACATTAGTAGAATTACCAACATGGCAAAAAACAGACCGCCATCTATCCAAAAAGTGTTCGCCCAAGCATGTCACGCGTCCGGTGCAGAAAGTGGTGCCAACACCAAAAAGGTCATTGCCAACCGCAGTAAAAAGTCACTGACGTTAATGCAGCTGCACACGCCCGTGTATGGTGGTGGCGTCATATACTGATCTAGGATCAGTGATCCGTAGCATTTGTATTTCCGATTTAAGCGTCAGAAATGCTTGGGAAAATGTAACGTTAGCTTGTGTGGACGCTACCGCGCTACTTTATCAATAAAAGAGCTTCGCTACTGAAAAGCTATTTGATTCGGAGAACAGCGACGCTACCAACGCGCTACTGAGAAATGTAGTTAAACTAGTAGCATCATTACTTGTAGCGACGCTACTGCCCATCACTGGTAAGAGCATTGATCGGAAGTTTTTATTTTTATTTTCTTTGCGTACAAAAAGCGTTCTCGCCACTTCATAACGTTGCGGTTGAACTACTGATGGCAGGTGGACTATTCTGATGATCTCTTTCACACTTTTCTGGGCCTTGACAGTGTTATAGACTTGGCAGTCAATATGACAGTCAGAAGACTCAAAAATCAAACAAACTTTTACGGCTTTCGAACAACATGGGTAAGTGATTAATTAAAAATAATAATAATAATAATTTTGGGGTTGAGTAAACCTTTAATAATGATAAAAGGTCAAACTAATAGGTTCAGAACAGCACAAAACCGAACCGAGTCTTGTGCTGACATCTTCACCACTGTTTTTCCAGGGTCTATCAGCCTTATAAAGCTCTGACTGGTTGGGCTGGTGCCAAAGCTCTGGTGACCTATTTTCATCCTGAAGACAGAAACCCTCTGGCTGCAGGTCAAGCCTTGAGTGATAACCTCACTGGCTGTCTGGACTGACTCTATATGCCGAAACACATATACCTAGATAGGGAACTGGAAAACATGCCACTGGCTTTTCCTTCTCCCAGCAAATCATAACCATAAAAAATCTGTCTGTTACAGAATAGTCCTGCATCTTATGATCAACAGTGGCCTCAAATGTATTTGGACACTTGAACATTTCTAAATGGCACCCGGTTTGATTTGGTTATCTAATGCAGTGACATCTGCAAAAAAAACAATGACATTCTCTCAAAAAATGACATTTTGGCAATGTCTAGATGATTTTAGAACACAGGATCAAACAGGTGTAACCAGAGGTGTGGTTCGCCACATTAATAGATCTGCTACATTAAAACAACCACAAAGCATACACATTCTTTGTCTAGATTTTTGTTAATAGTATATAATTATACTATTAAGTTGAATTTGGAGCACAAATCTTTACTATGCAGTACTGCAGCAGTTTGAAAATCTAAAAATCACTTAAAGGCATATCAGATATATTTACAGTTCTAACAAATTTGAAACAAAACAGCAAATGAAGCACAGAAGTTTAGAAGAAAACTAAACTTGTCCTGGCAGCCTTTGGCCCAGTTATTATGAGATATATTATTATGAGATATAAGCTGTGCTCCAAAACCAATTTTTTTGATATGATACATAAGTCTCATGATATGAGTCAATAAAAAGAGATTTCCAAAAAGTTTCCAATTAAACTACACTGAAACACTGGACACAAACGGAATTTTATTGCCCAAATGACTTGCTGTCTACATTGACAATAGCCTGTAATTGAGAAAATTCACTGAGCATCTCTGAATGGGTGAATCTAAATTCATTCACTTTTCACATTTGCAGTGAGATCATAGCACTGTTCTTGCTAACTGTACACTTTTTATGTCAGTTTTGTATTTGAATAATATATTTGTATATTGGCAAAACTATCAAGCAGACAACTTATCACACAATTCAGATTTTCAGAAGAATTCATAAGTAATTACAAATACAGACAGAGGCACTTACCAGCGCCTGGGATGATGGCTAATTTGGTCTCAACTAGTCCCATCTTAGCAGAGCTGGCTGTAAAATAGGTCAAAGTGTGGAGAATCAGTTAGCCTTCAGAAATTACACATTTAAAATCGGGTAAACAGCTATTTAGAGAAATCAGGTTTATGATACATACAACATAATAAATAATACAAATACTCATACTATCTTTTCTGCAATTAAAATACATTTTATTTGATCAATATTTAATACTTTAAAATATATATTTAAATACTTAATACAAAAACTACAATATTTAATACAATAAAATTAGTTACCTTCACTGAACAGCACATACTGATAAATAAGCTGATCAACAAGTGAAAGTAGTTTCATTTTCTATGGATAAAATAGAGCGTCTTGAATTGCTGTGTTTAGTTCTTACACCGGTCAAAATACCCAAAGGCAGCCAGTTTATTTCACCGTTTAAAACCATGAAAACTATTTCAGAAGCATCTAAAAAGAACACTAAATAATATTCTGCTCTCATTTTTTTAATAGTATACAGCAACACAATGTGTCAATGTGTAAGTACACTGAATATAGACGTTAGTCACATAAAAAAAGCCTTGTGAGAAAACATATGGTGTGAAATGCATTCGAAGAAGTGCAGGAGACCTGTTATAGCATCATGCACAGATTTCCTAAATCTAAATCTGGGTGTGAGAGGAGAACGCATGAAAGAAGCCATCTGCTATCTGTCAGTGTAATGAAGAGATGTTAATTCACAACACTGAGTGAACCAAGATACACTTATAAAACCCTTAAAGGGGTCATGACATGAGAAATCTAATTTGCCTTTCTTTGCCTTCCTTCTTTGATCTTTTGGAATATAAAATACAGTTTGTGTTCCTACAGTATAAACTCATGATGTTCTACCTGCGACTCTGATGTCACAGGCGAGAGCCATTTCAAGACCTCCTCCAAGAGCTGCCCCATCAATGGCTGCGATCGTTGGCATGGGAAGAGTACCTAAAACACATCATCAATAAAAACACCAAAACTAGATAAACCATTAAATCAACAGTGAACGTCTCACATATCAACATTTTTCTATTTTGCAGTCAATTTATTTTTAACGGCTGAGAGCAGGGTTTCCATTGGCTGAAATAATGGGGCCGTAATAACAAGCAGCTAATAGAATGTAAAATACATTACCCGTTTGATAACGATTAAATGAACTATTTGGAACATTATCCATATCTGCAAATAGTATTTACATTCTACAATTACACAATGACCTTAAGCATAATATGACTTGAATATGAAATTACTAATCAATATTAGCTGTTTGGTTAAATAACTGGAAATATCAAATAAATCTGAGGAATAACTATTTAGTTTTATGTTTTCATCGGTTTAACTTACCAATTTCTGTTATTAGTGTCCTTGCTTTAGTAACAAATGGTCCTACTTCACTCTGCTGCATCTTTGCTCTTTCTTTCAAGTCTGCACCTGTTTAGACCAACATGCGTTTATGCAAAGTTGTGTTCTTGTAAAAGACATTGAAATTTTTAGATCTGTATGCTTGAAATAGTGAAACTGTTATGACATGGCCATCGGTTGGTACATTCACACTGGTTTGCCTCAAATTTAAAGGCTAGTTTACATCAATTCCAAACTGACTAATGCAGTAATGAGTAATCTGTAGGATTCTCAAACATGTCCTAAAAACAGATCAGTTCTAATGAGGTGATCTGAGGCCTGTTGCACAAAGTCGGTTTTAGATTTAATTTTGTGTTTCATTTAATATGTGCTTTGGACTCATTTGTGACAGATTGCCAAATCATTGGTTAAAATCACAGTGTGAGCCGGGCTTAAGTGACTATTGAAATGTGCTCGAAACATTTATAGAAAAACAAAATACCATTATCCCTTTTACTTTATTATAGTGCTATCCAATTATTCAATGCGATTAATTGAATACAAAGAAAAAACCCTTTTCATTAACAAGTGCGTGTGTGTGTGTACGGTGTATATTTATTATGTATATATAAAGACTATAAGTATATATATATATATATATATATATATATAGTATGTACCTGTATTTACGTGTATATATTTATATAATTTATATTATATATAAATACCAACATCTTTTATTTTGGATGCGATTAATCACTAGACAGCACTACTTTTTAAATAAACAAGCATAGTTTAAAGCTGCTGTAATATGCTTTGCATACGGTATAAGAATGTAGAAACTATTTGAAGCTTGATTCTACATTCTTTTTGCGTGTTCAATTGTCTGTTTGCTATGCAAACTGAATTGAAGTAAATGTTCACCAAATTTTCAGCAGATTAAATTTTACAAAATCTTACGTACACATTTTACTAAATCTACACTAAATCTTAATTATGTATGATTCACAATTCACTGTATTTTGAAAGCTATGTCTGTTTTCAGTCTGTCAGCAACTTTATACACCCACGTACCCTCAACCCACAACTCCTTTGACTTAATCAAAACTGTGCACAATCAATATTATACCAATTAAACCCTGTAAAGTTGTACACAATTTAGATTAAACACTTCAGTGGCTAAATACCTGCACAGAATATTCCAGGTACCATACTGCACAAAACTACAGTACGCACTTTGTTGTCTTTCTTCAATGACTCGAGAGCTTCTGACATCTAGCAAAAAAAAAAAAAAACATCATAAAAGGGGGATTTTATGTAAGTTGTAGTTCTCAATTGTTATCGAATGAAATTATAACATTTGTGCCTCAGAGATGATGGTACCATGACCAGAATTTGGGTCCACTGTTATAATGAATATACTTTCCATGCATCATAGTACACGCTAAAGAAAAATCAGAGACCTGTTAACACAACTTGAACAAATGAATGGTTTTAAGTTAAAAACTAATTTATTGATTTAATTAAATGTTGTGCAGTGAACATTATGCCAACATAACTCATTGAGCATCATTTAAACGGAAACCTCTGTGTTAATAGATTTGTTTAATATGAGAAGCTGTATTAACTGAATATAAAACTGAAAAGTAGATTTCACAGTATGCATAGCATAGAAATGGAAAATAAATGTTGAAACAGAGTGTTTTTAGTAAAAGGAAAGACCTGTGAGTGTGTAATGTTATGCTTGACATTTTAAAGGAGTCATACAAAAGCAATTTTCCACAAGCTAATAAGATTCTTTAGGATCTTAATGGAAATTTGTAATATAGATCAGTCCGTGTGACACGCTGCTGTCAATCAACTATTGTGGGAGTGGCCTCTTTCAGTGTGACGCCACACCGACATGCATTTGAGAATGGCTTGATTTCAGAAGGGGCAACTTATTTTTCTTTTAATTTAATAAAAATGCTTGTGGATCTTTATCATTCTAGGGTGGTTGTGTACACACACTCCCAACCAGAGTATGTGAGCGGAGCGAGGAGTGGAACGGCATGATTTTGCCTGGAGCTTGGAGCGGATTTTTTGAAAGTTAGAGCGTCGCGATTTTCTCTCACTCCGACATCCAGCATTTGTATTTCATTTTGTTCAAAAGTGAGCTAAACGATAGACAATATATATTTGACTTGGGTTCATATAGTATTAGCTACTATTCTACTAAAGCACGTTGATGTTTTTCTCAGAGTATTGTGTATTTGTTTTTCACTGAATTCACAGAGGTTCAATAAAAAACTAAATAAATAACGAAAAATTACAGTGGAGCGTTAATTAGAGACATTTTTTTCATGGAGCGGTTCTGGGTGGCTACAAAAGTAATTAAAAGTAGCATGCTATGCTTTCTGAAGGGAAATAGATAAGATTAGCAACTTTTAACTAGTGAAAGGAAGTTTGGATCATTTTACTGATTTGTTCAACAAAATGAATGAATCTTTTTTCAGAATCATTTCATTCAGTTTAGCAAAATATAACTAAATTAGCTCACTATCTGACAAGTACGCAGGTTTGAGTCGTTCGTTCATGACATGACAGCCCTATAAGCTTTAACCAATGCAGCATGAGCCAGAAAGAGAATTGATTAGTTCATCCCTCAAGTCTTTCAAACTAATTCCAGTACAGAACCTATAGGATGTTGGGCATGCGTGACTGAACGAATCACTCCCAGAGACGACTCGTTCTTCCCGAGTCACATTAAAGATTTGTTCAAAAGAAGAATGTAGTAGCCAATAGGCCTAGTGATTAACTATTACATTTTGATGAGTAACATTGTAAATATATATATATATATATATATATATATATATATATATATATAAAAAATAATCACAATAGAAAAAAGATTTTTGCTGATGGCATTTTTAGATTGCGGGCGATTAATCCCCAAAACAACAATCCCTGAAACACAGTAACAGTTAACACAGAATAAAGTTAACATGAATTGCAAGAAAATATATGAAAAATCATGAAAGCTAAAACAGAGCTTTGAAGTGAGAAGAAAGTATAATATTAGTTATGAACATTTAATCATATTCAGAGTATTGAGGAGATTGGAAATCTTATTAATGACCAATAACTGCCAAGTTCTTGCAGTAAGAGGGCAATGGACGTCTTAAATAACGTGGCATTATGAGAGAAGCGTGTCTGCATCGCATATGAACCAGTAACACGTCCAAGAATCCGATACACAAACCCTGTGATCAATCATTCACTATCTCGTCCTCTACCTGAGTCATCACCGTCCAAGTATCTAACGATAAGGTCATCTCCAGACTTTACGTCGGAGCTGTACAGTCGCACACAATGAGGCGCTCTCTTGGTTAGAAATGCGTGCAAAACACTGTCCGATTTGCAGACGCTGCTGATAACGTTTATTTGAGCTCGGAAAGGCTGGAACAGCGCTCTGCACTTTACTAAAGCCGCCATGCTTCACTTTCAACTCTGAACCGCGAGTGACGTCGTTGTGTTAGGTCACGTGACCGCGTGCGAAATAAGGAGAGGGATGAGCTCGATATTTTTAGGTACAAATATACAGCCTATACACAATTCATATTGTAAATGTATGAAGACATGTACGCCATTTGTCACTGACATTTATCAATAATGGATTATGAGCATATTCAACACATTAAAATATACGCATGATGTAGAATAGTAATAATTTATCGTAAGGCTTATATCTTGACATAGGTAAAGATCTGCATATTGTTTTACTAAATCTTAACAGTAGTTGGGGTGGCTGTTCTGATTTGAATACTTCTAAATGTATATTCTACTGTGTGGTAGTTCAATAAACAGTAAAAAAGACTTAATTTCACCTGTTATTTTACTTAAGGCAAACAAAGACTAATATTATCACAACATTTATAAGGCCATTTTGATGTTTGAAAGACTTGGTGTTTAATTTTACAGTAAATAACCACTCATAAAATGTAATAAGATATTGTATAGAATTTAAGCCATCAAGACAAAAGCTTAAACATTATAATTATGAGAACTATAATTATTTTTGGACTAAGTGCATAAATCATATATTTTTAAAAAAGCATTTTATTATTATTATAAGCATTATAGCTTTATTCATGAGACGATTCAACGTATTAACAGGTTTCTTATAAGGCATTATGCGATATTAATTGCTCACTTATACACTGCATCATGAGAATTATAAAGAATTTATCAGTTGTTATATTCTATAGCTTCAGTTGGCAAGTGTGACCTTAGGTATTTTCTTAGAATATGTAATATTGAAACATTTGGACAAAACTGATACGTTCCTAAATAAGCAAGTACGATGGAAAAGACTCAAGTATTTCAGTGCTTGTATTTATTGTAAACAAAAAAGAACATACAATGTACAACAAATTTTGAGAAGTTAACATTAACAGTAGCCCAATTTTTGGGCTTCAAATGGAGTCATCAAGAAGACACGCCAAACTACGACAGTAAGTGCACAAAACACCATTCTTCTCAATGAAGTGCAGCTCTTTGACACCATAACAACCGCACAGTGCAGTAGCGAACACAGTGGAAAACAGGCATTGTGCAAATGGAGGAAACTTAGTTTTAGAAACATCCTTTTCATAATGAATCAATTTCAGTAGTGCTTTTCGTGGACTCGATAACAGACCCTTGCTGTTTAGTAATCAGTCTTTTCAAGGAGGCCACTTCTGCCGACAGATCAGCAATGCCCTGTTTCAAGTACAAATTCTCAGATTCAGACTGGGCATACGAGTCGTTTTTAAAGTCAGCGTGGAGTTTGTTAGGCATCGGTCTCGGAGAGTCTGGAAAGTACCGGTGTTTGCAGTTAGCTGGTTCGTCCTTTTGATCTTTGTGCCATTCCTTCGGCTGCTGACTCCAGTCCTGAACATCGGTCATCTGGAAAGACATCGGGCTTAAAGATGACCGAATGTACTCGGGTGAAACGTACTGACTCATTTGGTAGCATCTACTTGCAGACATGTCGATGGGAAAGGAGGCCTTGCCAGACGATTCGTAGTCAGGATCAATAGCCTCCACTTTGATCTGGATGGCCCGGGCTTTGATCCTCAACTTGTGGGGCAAAGCTGATGCACTGGCATCTGGCACTTTGAGGGTCGATACAATTACACTCTGTGAATCAGCCCTGGGCCGAACCGGACCCTTCGGGACCTGCTGTTCATCCTCTCCATCCGAGGACTTGCTTATAGCCCCATCATCCCCGTCAGATGTTCGCGGCGAATTGCTAGACGATCTGGCAATTTGCAAGAACGGCGATGGCTGGGAGTAGCTCCCAGGGAAAGGGCTACTAAGGTAGTTCTTGTACAGTTCATATGGACTTGCCCTGTCTTTGGCGTATCTGCCGGTTTCCAGGGGTTCTTGTTTGATGCTGTCAGGGGTTCGGGATATATTTATAAGTGGGCTCCCCTGGGTGACCATACTTGAGTCGGATCCGTCGGACAAGGCGCTGTGAGGTGAGTGCTTAATGACTGATATGTGGCTGCTGGTTAAACGTGCTGGTTCGAGCTCATTTGGGTAGGAACCCTTGGCGGCACTGGGTGGGATAAGGTCCTGATAGAGTGCAGCAGTGGCACTGGAAATTTTCTGCACCTCCTGAGCATAAGCTGCTGAGCTCACTAAGCCAAACCTGAGTTTGAGCGACAGAAGCTCTGCTTTCAGCGATGCGTTCTCTTCTCCGAGGGCCATGAGCTTGTTCTCCAGAACCATATCGTTGATTCGACGCTTTTCTCGTGAACGTTTGGCTGCTTCGTTGTTCTTGCGCCTCCGTTCCCAATATAGGCTGTCTTTTTTCTCGTCTGGTATGAACTCGCGCTTTCTGCGACAGGTGGAGGACTTGTTCTTAAAGGGCATAGTGGACAGCTTGTGGTTAATCAGGTCCCTGTCTGTCCCTTGCAAACCCACTGCCAGCACCAAGGCATCCTCTCCACCGTAGGGCCCAGTGCATGGGGGCTCCTTCTTAATGGCTTGCATATTACACAATGTGGTTATCAAGACTGCATAAGCTCATTAGTTGACTCTGGCTTTAAGTAGACATCTCATCGTAGACCCCGTGCTAGCAGTCATGTGTCCTCTTTTGTGAAGTCAGTTCCAGAGAATTTTGTAATGGATCTAGAGAGATAAAAACAGAGACACATTAGACACCCCAATCAGAAAAGCGACCCCATATTTTGGTACGGTTAAGGATAATAGCTGCTTTATTACTCATGACATTTGTAAGTTTTGGTTCCTACGATTATCCAACTCAACCACCAAAGTTTTTGTTTTCTGGCTTATCAAGTATTCCAGTACTGTGTGAGTAAATGTGCCATAATGAATCTATGGTTTTGCAAACTTGTTTGACCGATTCATTCGCGGTCTGGCATTTATTGTTGTCCTGATCATAAACAGCTGATAAAAAACACACTGGATGTGATTGCTGAAAAGCCTGAAATATATGTTTTAGCGCAGAGAGCACAGTGTTTCTATAAAAAAAAAAAACAAAAAAAAAACGGACAGGAAATATAAAAAGTTTTACATCGTGATATCACGCAAGCCGCAAACGTGACTATTAAAACGTACAGTAATGTTCAAATTATGCTCTGCCCCATTATGTCACCATTTTTGAGGCGGGTCGCGTGTTCAAAGTAATGCACTGCAAATCAAACGCACAACGTAATATAATGGGGTCGTGATTGCGTTAAATTCTGTCAACCCTTCGAAAAAGTACAGTATTAGTTCACAACGTTGAAGGAGACAAATTTGAGGACCTGACAATGACCTTTAACGTGCAGATCAAACAGCTGGAATTACCTCACCTAAACCTGGCTGTGGACCTAAAAGTTTTCCGTGGTAACTTAGCAGTGCGCTCGATCATAACGCTATTAACAGATTGTAAACACAGCCAGACTTGAACTTAGGCTTCAGTATCAGGCGCAGAGCAGAGCACAGGGAACAAAGGAATGCGAGCAGCCAGCATCACACGTGGCTGAACAGAGACCGATTAATCAATAAAAGGGCGCTAGAAAACGCGACTGAAACAAATCGCAACTCGACAAACAAGGAAAGGGCTTGTATTACATCTGCTGTAATAGTTCATATTTTTTTAATTTTTTTTTAAGTGACACAGATACTGCATACGTGAGCGTTAAGGTTTTGGGATTCAACCATGACTGCGTCTCCAAGGAATATTAAAAAGATGGCTACAACGAAGTTGGCTGGTGATAAGTTTACACTTAAATCGGATTTAAAATACTACCCTCCAATGCAAAGGCGCAATCACACCCCGTGCCCTTGCTGTGTTTTTATTTGACAGGCCTTTAATGCATTCACCCCATCCCGACACAAACACTCATCGGTGCGCGTGAAACATTAACCTTAGCGATAAATTAAAGATGGATGGTAAAAAAACATTAAACAACAGCTCGTTTCTGATGTCGTGCCGTTGCAGTCTTTTTGTCAGAAGTGTCCCAGCTTCCGTTATTGTGTAAGGACTGTAAGATGATCAGTCACTGTTACACAATAAATGCAAACAAGAGATCGAGTCAAAACATGTGTCATTAACATTTAAGCGCCTATTAAAGCAACCGCAAAAATCATTACGAACGTAGCACGTGTAAAACCGCATATCTAGCTATATAATATCAAATTGTATTACATTGCATAAGGTCTAAATGTATTTTGTAATAATGACCCGAGAACCTGACGCAAGTGGGTCACTGTGCCACAATGTTTTGATTTTCAAAAATATCACACAAGTAATGTGCGGAACAAAAATACGGCACCGTATAAGTAACAATAATCAATAAACGTTTAGGTTGAACACTAAAACATGTCTGCACTGACATGATGTGCGCAAAATAAGTATGGCGCACATATTGAAAATAGACCACGTTAAAAGTTGCCTTACTGTAATAATCTGTTCTAGCTCATTGAAACGAGCAGTTTCGGATAAGCCTCAAGGGTAAAAGAAGAAAGCATTTACCTCTTACAAGCAAAGGGTTCAAATAGATGGATGTCCGGGATAAATAATGCATATAAAAACATTCAAAGTGTTTCTTCAGCGGTAATAAAATCCCATCTGGAAATGACAGTGTTTCTCCTGTGCGTTTTCCTGCCGGAGTGACTGCTGCCGCATGGATCTGTGTTAGTAGGTCACTACAGAAGTGTATTGGCAGTGTCCATTGACTGGCACATCTCGCGACCAATCAGAACACAGCATCTTCTGATTTGAGCCAATCAATCGCTCTTCATTAAAAGCAAGAACGGCTCCATGAGAACATAGTGGGGAGTCCTAGAATACATTTGGAGAAAACCTTGTTAGCTATAACGAACCACTAATAAGCGTACTAAAATACTTACATTGAAACGCTTTGTTCATAGCCATCCAGAAATCTCTACACAGTACATGCATATATATTTAATCATGATTATACTACTTTATAATCAGTATTATTAGGATATTGATGATACATGTGGTAGTAGAACTAGCATTATTAAAATAACTGGCATTTTCTTAATATAGAAATGAATAAAGCCCAATTATATAGCGATTATACTTATTTTAATTACTTCAAATTTGGATGACGTGTATGCAGCTGTTACCAAAATATCAAGACACGTCTACGGTTTAAAATAAATTAAGCCACCTAGTGGTATTTAAAAAAAAAACAGAAGTTAGGGCTTCTTTTCAAAGGCACATAAATGGCGTTATGCATTATTATCACTTTTAGTTTTACATCAGCTCCAATTAGATTTTTTTCTGCAAGATCCACTCAATGGCCGCCGTGAGCTTATTTCCAGCAACTGAAACTTATTTGAATTTATATATATATATGCGGGTCTTATGAAATTGTCAACATGTAACATAATTTATAGCCGTCGAGATGATATAACAGGTGTGGATGTGATGTAACCTAAAACTAAAGGAGTTGCACAACGTGGCGCCCAAGATGACCTACATTAAATAAGTTGTATATGAGCGCGCCCTCCAGTGGAAAAAGAAACGCGTTTCAGTTGCGCTGGCGTGCATTTCAGCGCACATTTGAAAACGAGATACAACCAGAGAGCAAAGATTTTTTTGTAACATTTCATATGCATTTAGAAAGCAAGATGCATAGGTTTTGATGTTGATCGTGCAATGCATACAAATCACTCACTTGTGCAGAAACAATACCTTTTATTTAAGAGGTATTACAACTACAGATTCACAGTGCAAGGTAAGTGATTGGTTTTTTTTTTTGTTAAATGTGAGCAATTAAACAAATGCAATAAAAATGACAATTTTTCATAACACCTGTAACAAGAGAAATTACTTCCACGAACGCCTTGTCTGCCTTTCTTGGTTTCCATCAAGATGGAAAGTTAGTGGACGCAAACCTTGCCATACCGGCTTTGTAGCGCAGTTTGTGCGGCAGCAACACGGTCGGGTGTTGATGGCAAGCTGTGTCCTCTGCATGCGTTTGCGTTTCGCCACTGATCGGTTCAGGCTGCCGCGCGTAATTCCGCGCCGCACCAGAAGACGATGATTTGGAAAGGTTGGCCAATGAGTTTCTGTCCCCAGTCAGCTCGTGCCTCTTTTGAGCATAGTCACTTTCATTCTCAAAACCTCTATTCCTCATGTACGCTTCGCTGGCGCATGCATTGGTTTCATGAGTGTACCTGCTCATTGGATGATAACCATCCAATAAACTGATGCGCGGGGACTTCGTAGTATTATTACTGGCGTTTTTTTTTAACAAAGAGTATGATGCCAAATCGAAAAGATTTGTTTCAGGACACGTTGTTTCGCACCAACCAGAAAACGGGCAATGAGGCAGACTGCGCAGTGGCAGCACGGCTGTAGGAACGGCAAAACTGCGCGGATAACAGTCATTTGGCAGTCCGGGAGGGAACCCAAAAGCAGCATCCACAGGGTTACTCTGAGCCGCGCTGTGATGATGCACTGCAGAGAGCGCAGCCTTTAATTTATCATTCTCTCGCTGAAGCTCGACGGCGCGCGACTCCAGGAGATGTTCCTCCATCCTCTTGCGCTGGCGAGACCTCTTCGCAGCTTCGTTATTACGCGTCCGTTTGAGCCAGTAATTACTGTCTTTCTCCTCGTCAGGCGTAAACTGTCTTTTTCGTCGCGTTGCGCTGTTTGCGCGGAGGCTGGGCGCCGCGTGAAACTGATAGGCATTCCGTAAACTGCTGATGGTAGCCAGTTCATCATGCGTGGAGCAACAAGCACCTGTTGACATCTTAGCAGGCAAACGTGTGTTACCGCTTAAGTATCAGCTCTGCATGCAAGTGTAAATTATTTGTCAAAAGTGGAGAATATATCAGTTATTACTTTGGTCCCGCCTTTCTTGGGAAATAAGAACACCTACTTTACAGTCATTGGTTAACTTGAACCAGCACACATCACTCACTCAGTTAATATTTCTCCAAGTACAAATAATGAGTCATATGAAATACACCATTGTGCTATTTTAATTGCATTATCATAGCAAAACGCGTTTAGATGGTATACAAGCTGAGGAAACCCCACAAGTAATATAGTGTGTATTACTTTATTCTCCACGTGCCTGGATGAAAACATATATGGTTAATGTGTGTTAATAACATCTGGTTAGAAAGCAAGTTTCTGGTTGGTTTTACTTTAAAGTAATACTACAGGATAAACAAAATAAGAAAAAAAAACATTACAAATCTTTAAGAGAATCAATGGCATAAATTACACATCTTTACAACAGGAGTTTTATAAAAGCAACTTTTAAAAAAAAAGGACACAAATGTCTCGGGGTCAGCATCCAGGTCTCTGCACATCCAGATTGTTTATAGCCCAATATCGTGATCCATGATGAGGTTTCATCATGCATATCATTTACCAAAGCCCTCAAGCAAGAAATACATTTAATCCTGTGACTTGTTCTCAATGACACCACCAACTGAGAAGAGGTTACACTAATAAATGGTACCCGCAACATGCTTGAAATGATGTTTCATGTTGCACAGCAACGGTAAGAACTGATTCTTCTGAATAGCTTTGCAACAATTTGATTAAAACAACCAAACCAACCAGATATCCTCTGCTGTATCATCTGCTACCGACCCCAAAGCGGAAGGGCTGAAAGCTCGATTCTTCATCAAACTGCAGCTCCTGGGTGAAGCTGACATTTCTTATAAAAATAATCTTCAACAGCATGATGCATTCGTCCATCAGTGGCTGCTGATAAAACAAAAAAACCCATAAATAACACTAGTCCATGTGTCATTCACTGGTTTCCCTTCACTTTTTAAAACTGTACAACTGAGAAAAACTTAAGAAAAAAAAAATCGTCTCATCTAACCCATCTAAAAAGATCATCTACACTTCCAAGTTGATATCACTGTCCTTGGTCTGTGGGCTGTCATTGTCCCCCAGGAGCTCTGTCTCTGGAACAGAAAGGTCCTCATTGTGCAGGCCACTTTGAGAGGCTCCGTCAGCGAAATCCTCATCTGCTGCCTTCAGGTCTTCATTCATAAGAGCCGCCTTCTCTGTACCAGATCCATTGGAGGGTGCTGTGGTCACATAGCCGGTGCTGGTGGAACCGCTACCGCTGTGGTGAGATCCAGCTTTGGCGACCAGCTGTGGGTGCAGCTGCTGTGGAGGCATCTGCATGGGGATCTGCATGGGGTAGAAGTTCTGCATGTACTGATAAGCCGGCATTGGCTGGTAGCCGTTGACTGGGATGTAGAGCTGAGGAGGCACCATTGGGCGCATCTGGCCCTTCATGGACACAAACTGAGGCTGGGGGAACGGGGAAGACTTTTTGGGACTGACATAGCGAGCATTGCTGATGTTGCTGACGGGGCTTGTGCTGAGGGAGCTGGTTTGAGTGGTGTTGCTCGCTCCTGAGGTCTGAGCCGAACTGTTGTAGTTGGACAAGCTCTCCCAGGTGCGCAACCGGGCATGAATGTCTTTGAATCTTGGCCTTCTTGTGGGAAACTCATTCCAGCACTCTAGCATCAGTGTGTAAATCCAGGCTGGACAATCATCTGGGCAGGAAAGGACTTGTCTGTTGCGAACCATCTCAATCACGTCCTGGTTAGAATAGCCGCAGTATGGCTGGAGGCCATAGCTAAATATCTCCCATAGCACCACGCCGTAGGACCAGATGTCTGAATCAGTGGAGAACTTGCCATACAAGATGGCTTCTGGGGACATCCAACGGATTGGCAAGGGACTGGTGCCCATTAGCTTGTAGTAGTCAGCCGAGTAGACCTCTCTGAACAACCCAAGGTCCAGGATCTTCACGTTCAGTTTATCGCAGACTAGAATGTTACGAGCAGCCAGATCCTTGTGTACCACGTGGTGGCTGGAAAGATACTCCATCCCGGCCGCTATCTGTGTGACGATGTGAAGGAAGTCTGCTTGTTCAAGTGTGGATTTGACGGTTTTATCATCATCAGAGCTGCCGACGTCCGAGTGAGGGGATCGCATGACCAGGAACTCGTGGAGGTCACCATGGCCTGAATAGCTGAAGATCATGCTCATGGGCTGTTCTTTCGTTATCACACCCAGAAGGCAGACGATGTTGGGGTGCTGTAAACGGGACCTGAGCATGGCCTCGTGGCGAAATTCTTCCCGTAGAGGTCCCTCGTCCTTGTCTTTGACTGTCTTTATAGCCACCACCTGGGTCTGTTCGCCTGGAGCTGTACCGTAGAGGTGACCTTTGTAGACTTTTCCAAAACGGTCCTCTCCAAGATCTTCCATGAACCTGACTGCGGACAGGTTAAGTTCTCGTAGCTTCCCCTGGAATTAAAGACACATGGGAAATCATCAAGTCTGCTTGTGCTTAATTGCACAAGAGTTCTGATGCAAAACCCCCTAAGTGCCATCTACAAGCATTTTTTTAAACCAGGCTCCCATGTTTATGTTCTGTTAAGTCTGATAAATTGGAATTTTAGAAGAAAATTTCAAATGGCATTAACATGCTTTTGCATCTGAACTCTTCATGTGCAGTTACACATCAGATATAACTGACAAAACGTAATTGGCATTGGCTCACTTATCATAATAATACATCATTTTTAAGAGATACAACATTTAATAAAAATTTTGAGTACATTTGGAAATTATTATTATTTGTTTTAACCATTTAAGAGTTATATTGACATTGTGCAAGAAAATTAATACATTTGGACTATTTCTGAGCAATCATAACTTGTAATTACAAATGATTTAAATTATTTATTAAATTAATAAATTAAATTGTTTTAATTCACTGAATGTCGCAAACTCGATTAGATTAGATTATACTTTCTTCTAAATTCCATTCATTTAGCAGATGCTTTTATCCAAAGTGACCTACAGATTATAATAAAGAAAAAGAATAGAGCATGCCAGTGTTAGAGGCTGATAATAAATAAAAGATAACAAATAGACAGAATTCAAAAAGAATAGAAATGCAAGTGCTAATGCTATTTTTTAAAAGAAAACAAGCAGTTTGTGCAAATCTAACAGGAATAGAATTAGAATAGTGCTGGAGTTAGAAAGTGAAATAATTAATTGATTTTCTCTTCCATCACAAGTCAAAAAAATTCTCAATGCTTTCATTACTTATAAAGATAACTTAGTAGTTATAAATGTATTAATAACATGGTAATAGCAATAATCTTTAAATCTGTAATGTTTGGGCATTTTTGAGCTACTGTACAGGTGCAAAATATCAGTTGAAAAAGTATTACTAATTTAAAATCTGTTCAATTTAGTCAAAACTTAGCTTTGAATGTTAAAATTGCAGCTTTTGAAAGCAACTTCTAATGAAATTCAAAAGCTAAAATAATGGAAGATTACCTGATGCTTGTGCTGGTTAAGTAAAGGCAGCTCCATTTCTTTACTCGGTGAGGCAGTGAGTTGCCGGCGAGTGGGGGTGTCAGCAGACTCCTTCTGTTTGTTGCGGCACATGCAGATCAAGAAGAATAAGCAGGCAATAACAAGAGGGGTGGCTATACTGGGGATTAGGATGTACAGTATCTCCTTTTTCATTTTCTGTGGAGGCTCTGGGCACAAAAAAGAAAAAAGAAAATTTGATACAAAGAAATTCACAAAAGAAGTCATTTCCCTGCCCATCACCAGCTATTCTACTCACTGCAGGGCTGAATGTCACAGATATCCACTCTAACATTAGGGTCCAAAGTGTAACACCAAGGGCTCTCCATTTGCCCTCCAGGGTTCCTGCAGAAATTGTGGCCTCCTCTGAGCTCAGGGTACTCAACAGGCGTCAGATGATGACTGTGTGGATACTGTGCGCTCCACGGCTGGCACTGGTAGCCTGATTTCGTGACACCGACCGTGCCTTTGTAGTTGGCGCCACTTCCGTTGTAACAGCTGTGATTTGGAGGTGAATCTTTAACAAAGATTGAAAATTAGGAATTGAAATAAAAAGCAGAGGAACTGAAATGGTTATAGCCAAGCGTTTATAGTAATGCAACATCAAGTAATTTTAGAAGCACCACAAGAGGGCCCTCTCGCATTAATTGCTCATTGAGGGTGCTTGAGAGCCAATTACATTGGATTTCGCGCTTATTAAATCCTCCCTAGAGTCTTCCTTGGCTCTAAACCTCATTTTATGGTTTCGACTTTAGTCAAGTCAACTTACATTGCGGTGGCAGGCCGATGCGAATGCAGCTGGCAGCTTCTGGTGAGCCAGGGTGGGGAAGCAGGTTGCACACAGGCAGCTCCAGCTGCATGAGGATGAGTGGGTTGGAGCGTGCGATGGTGTACTCTGCACTGCACAAGTCGTTCTCCAGAGCCTCGCACTCGTCACGGCACAGCTGCCGCCGCCGTGGACCTCTGGTGCCCTCCTCGCATAACGGGAAGACGTAATAGCAGAAGGACGGGATGGCAAATTCAGAGCACTGGTCTGATAGCTGGGTCGAGGTGCCGATCATTGTGAAGGCCGCTGAAGAAAAACACAAGAATGAAAAATAATGATAACAGCAGAATGTATTGCGTGTCTGTGATCTTTAAACGTAAGGTTCTTTACAGGTATTGATGGTTCCATAAAGAAAACTTTTCAAGGCAAAAAACGTTCGGGGAATCCAAAATGGTTTTTCTATGGCATCTTTCCTTTTTGGAAAACTTGTGTTCTTGGAATAATCCAAATGTTTTAAATGTTTTTAAAAGAAATCTTTGTTTACTTGAATACAGTAACAGTGAAAATATTGTAATATTGTGGTATATTATTACAGTGTAAAATAACTGTTGTTAATGTTAAAATAATGTCAATTAAATGAATTCCTGTGATGCAAAGCTGAATTTTTAACATCGTTACTCTAGTCTTCAGTCACATGGTCCTTCAGATATCATTCTAATTTACTGCTTTGGTGTTTTTCACATTTCGTATTATCTGAAAACATACTGAAAGCAGTTTTTCTGCTTCTTTTGTTTTGTCTTTTTTTAAAGAAAAAAACTCCAATACATTTATTCAGGGAGGATGCTTCAAATTGATCATTTAAATTTTACACAAGATTTTTTTTTATTATTATTAACATTTTAAAATATATTCAAATAGAAAACAACTCTTTTTAGTGCTGTCATTCAATTATATAAATAAATCACACATTTTTGACCCTGTATGTGAAAACCCTCCTAAAGTCTCAAAATCGAGTTTTGAGATAAGCTTGAAAGGTTGATTTCAACCATTAATTTTCAATCTTTTCATTTTTCTTATAAAGGATGATTTTATGTATATAACAGTAAATGACAAAAAAAGGATTTTAGGATGTTTTCAGACAGGGTGACATTTTTCTGTGATTAATAACATATTAATAGTCATAATTTCACAGTTAATCGCCACATTAATGTAGAAACAAACTAGTGCTCTCAGTTTTAGCTATTAGTTAAAGTTACTAATCATTACTGTATAATTGAAACATTTAACAGGCTTTGAAAATGCAACTACTTCCAAACTTGTGACTTTGTGTGTGCGCTGACAATTTGTGCTGATGTTCCCAGCAGTGGTTTCTGGACAGCTGTGCTCACCAGTGATGCGATTTTCACTTTCTCCCTGCATCTGCAGAGACTCCACATAGATACTCCTGTTCCCTATGAAGCGAGCGCATGCAATGCCACGGTACGGCTGGCAGAAGCCCTTCTCGTGCGTTCTGAAAAAAAGAAATTACACAGCGATGAACAAGATGATAACTCTCCTGACAGACACACGGGCTGATATTAAAGGATTAGTCCACCCCAATATGAAAAATCATAGTATTTCTGCCTATGAAGGATCAGATAGCTCTCCGATTTGATGAACAAAGGTCTTTTGGGGTTTGGAACGACATGCGGGTGAGGAGTAACAATAGGACAACAATTTTGAGTTTTATAACATCAAACACCACATTTCACAGCGTGTTTATGACCTCTCACTGCTCATTTGGATGTAGCGTATGTCATAATGTTTCAAGGATGTGAGTTGTGTAGGGTATTGGCATCTCCACTGACCTGATCTGTACCTGAACTTTTTAATGCTAACGTTAAGTGAATATCCTGCTGGCTTCAGCAAAGTAACCACAATAATGAATGTTAAGGGAGTCTCTATGCATCTCAAGGCCTCTTGTTCACTCGTGAAATGTAGGTGATCACATTGAAGCGATACAGAAGTGTATTCACAGCAGACTGCGGTTCGAGTGCACTCCTGAAGAAGTTTCAGTGGTTGTTTATCACGCTACCTTTGGGCTTTGCTGTTTCTCTCATCACAATCTGAATGTGAAGAGACCAAAATCACTAGTATTTTTCTGCTCGGGATATCCAGTTCTGCTGTTTATGCCGTTACCAACTGGATAAAAGTGGTCTATTCTGGCCAGACACAAATGGCTTTATGTGATGACTCAGGAACTGGCTGGAGGCTTCTGAACTTGATGCCTTGATGACGGTTTTTTCTTTCGTCTCCACAACAGACACATTTGTTTTAGTCTCACAATGAACTGTCAACTCACAACAGCAGAGATTTCCAGCTAAAATACGATACTGAGTCAGGCTCTGATCCAAACCCAGTCTCCTGTCTCCCTTCTAAGGCAGCATCCCGACCGAACTGTAACCTTGTAAGTGATGGATTTGGAACGAAGGCAAACTCTGGTGGTTAAGAGCATGACGTTAGCAAGATACTCTAAACAGAAAAAACACAGCACACACAAATGCTGGCCAAAATAGTCCTTTACATTTACATTTAATCATCAGCAGATCCAGATATACAAAGCCACTTACAAATAAGTAATATTAATTTACAATATTCACAAACACTCATTCATTTGTGGTTGTTCAAACGGCTTTACTCTATAATTTTGTATATGAAAAGAATGGTCTACTGTTCAAAAGTTGGGGTAGACAGGATATTCAGTAATGCTTTATTTTAGGGTCTCTTAACTAGTTGCTTATTCGCATACATATTACTAAAATTAGCCATTTATTGAAGTAATTAAGCCCATATTAATGCCTTATTTTACATGACCTTATTCTACACCTATAATCCTACACAATACCTTAGCAACTATTAATAAGCAGCAGAGTCGTAGTTAATAATGAATGTGCGTTCCCTATTCTAAAGTGTTACCGGATTTTCTAATGTATTTGAAAAGTTGCTTTATGTTCACCAGGGCTTTATTTATTTGATCAAAAATACAGTATAATCAGTAATACTGTGAATACTTATTACAATTTAAAATAACAATGTTAGCTCTCCAGTCTTAAGTGTCACATGTTCCTTTCTGGAATCATTGTAATCGAATGATTTGCTTAATATTTTTTTGGAAACGGTTTGATTTTTAGTTTTAGTTTTTATGTAATCACTGATCGAGTGATTACATGAGGCATGAGATGTTCATTCATGTTTATTTCACATTACAACTAGTAGTAAAGAGAAAGTGATGATCATCCTCCTTTCGAGGCGTTTATACGGCGATCTGTTGCCCAACAAATTTAAATGTTTAAATTTAGCCAGAAGACAGTATAACTAATTTAGAAACAACTTTTGTGTTGAGAGCATGTCTTTGATGCGCTGAGGCTGTCTTTAAATGTTTACAAGAGGTTTTGAAACTATTACAGCTGCTTTATTTTTCAAATCAGAAGTAAGCTCTTATCTGTTAATGTGTGAGGTTTTCAATTCATTAGCCACTAATGTATTATTAATAGAATAATAAAGTGCCTTAAATGGGAAAATATTCATGCTACAAACCAGTTTAGGTTTACGATATATTAATATGATAACAAATAAAAGTGTGCAATAATAAGTATTTTTGTACTGGTAAAATGACACCACAAGCCTTGCACATTCAAGGTCAAAAATGGCTGTACTCAAGTTAAAAATAAGATTGTGTTTAGAGACTGCATTGTTTTGTTTGCTTCTGAGACTAATCCACTACAAACGGATGATCGGTTACCAATCCAGAAAAACAGTAAATAACACTTTCTTATATAAAATCAGCCATACACAATTATGTTTGTACTTCAGTAATTTAGTAATACATATATGAACTACAAACATCATTTCTGAGAACGTGCTACAGTCAGCCAAGCATGATCAGAAACAAACAGCACAGGAAACTGGTCCAGAACCTCCAGCAAACCATATTTCACTCATCAGCCGGTGGGTTTGACATTTTAGTAGATCCCTAATCAGTGTTTTTCAAGCGCTTAAAAAAAAAAAAAAATAAAAAAAAAAAATCGCACTCCTATGGTGAAAGCTGTGAATAGATGTAGTGTGAAGCTGTGCTAAAATAACTGCTCTCAGAAGGAATTTTTCACTATTCACTTATGATTTCGCTTCTAACTGTGGCATTTTGCCAGCGTAACCATCAATGCCCTAAACTTCTGCTACGGCCAGCCTCAATATCGCATATGGTTACAATTTCACTGCAGTTTGGATTGAGCAAGGAATTTTCTCTCAAGCTAATGTTTGAGGACTCGAGCCTAACAAGATTCAGATTTACTTCCTACTTTTTTTGTTGAAAATGTTACAGAAAATAAATGCGAAACATTCTTTCCCCGATGGCTGTAAGCAGCGCACGGTTAACAAGAACTGGATATTAGTTTTGCGTAGAAGTTTGCCCTTTCAAGAAATGCTTGAATGACATTTGTGAAAGACAATGAGGCTGTCAAGCTGTAAGCAACACGACTGGAGATTTGTGTTTCTCTTGCTCATCTGTAACCGTTTACGCAGAGAAAAACAATACTCTGCTTTTATCAAATACGCGTACATGTGGTCTAAGAGCTTCTCGGTGCTCTTCTACTTGGTTAACAGCTTTCTTTAATGACTCTAACCACAAACGATCCTCAGAACAAATGCAGTCTGGGACCTTCATTAATGCTGAGAGCTCCATGACAATATAACTTCAAAGAAAGCTAAAAGACCTTGTGGAACAACATGGTTTGTTCTCCTATTTGTTTTGAACTGGTCATTGCAGGAAGAAGTTAACATAGAGGTTAATACGAAGGTGTTTGCTGAACCTCACTTCACTGTGGATCTAAGCGTTGAACACAGGATGTGTTGTCTAGCTGAGAGTTACATATGCACTACTAGGAACTGAAAGTAGACAAACACTGTTTTACCACCAAAATGCTTGTGCCTGCTGAAGGCCCACACATCTGACTGTTGATTTCATCTCAACTCAGCACCCAGTGGAAATAAGACCACTTTCCCACCCAAAATCAACATGTTTTTTGTGTGTGTGATAAATACAGGTGTGATCCGATCTCTAAAACAACACTAGGTACCTGAGACTACACTGCACATGTAGCATAAATGCTTGTGCATGCTACATGATCATTCTAAGACGTGTTGAGAAAGCGCACCACAACAAGTGATTTAACTTCACTAGCCGGGTTTCCATAAAAAGTTGTGATGTTTAACTCTAGTGCAAAACTGGAATATCACATAAAACCATTGGCGAAGCACTGTTTCCATCTAACAATAGACTAAAATCATCACTTCCTGATAAACCTACAGTGTAAATCACATAAAACTAGGAGAATATAATCGTCTTCATAGATAACAAATTATTAGTGCCTCAGAGGGAGCAGACAAAACGCAATGAATTCAGTCATTGCTTCCGAAAGTGGATTCTGCTGTTTGGGAACATTCGTGCAAGATATTTGGAAGGCAATTAGAAATCTACTTTCACAACAGACTTTTTCTTATTTGAGAATAACCATAACATAATTTCAGAAGCTGTCCAAAATGCGAAGCACATTACAACTCTTTTTCGCACAAGTCAAAAACCACCTCAAGTGAGCATAAGAACATTGTGCTAATTCAAGGATTTTAATTAAAAATGTGTTTCTCATTTCTCATGTGATACTTCAAATAAAACAAGGTGAAGGAAAAGTGACTGCTATGCTGTAGCAAATCCCAGCTGTCCTCCATATCCTTTTCAATCTCTTCCACATAAGATGGGTAACATGGTTTAAAAACAAGTGATGACAGAAGACTCATTGGAAATGCATGTTAATGCAGCTGTAAACAGGGTCCAAATCACCCTCATGTGCTTACAAACCCAAAAAATACTTTTTAGTTACCGCGCGAATGAACTCGATAAAGCCGAGTATCGAAAAACGTCTCGTCGTTCGGTACTCAATTTCGATACCTAAAGGGCTTAATCTAATGTGTTATGTTATTAATATAATTTACACGACTGCACATAATTTCTGTCTTTACATTAAGTTGCGCTTATCACGCACGGCACAGTTCTGCCACACACACATAAACAAGTGAGCACACTTCTGCTTTCAGTATTTGTTAATATTTAACCACAAAAAAGGATGAATTCTGCATGTCTCTAAGTTTTTGTTTACTAGCATACTGACCTGCGCACGACGCTTCCGCTGATATTAACGGCCTTGCGTCTCACCAAATGAGGACATAATTACAGTAGGCTACATGAATAGCATCTCCAGAATTGCTCCGAGGGTTACTGCAAGTGCATTTGACCGTTTCATTTGAGTAAATCAATGGTCTTATCATGTACACACAGAACTTTAAAAGGTATTCATGGCAAGCCGTCAAAATAAACGTTCGGTTTGGACATGGCAGCAGAAGTATATATTACTATTGTTCAGTAGAATTTACATAACAGGCTACTACAAAAATCATTAAAACAGTATTTCTTCAGTTTTTTAAACTGTAATATAAAATCCCCTTTACTTCCCAACAATATGAATCTAAATGAAATCTTTTTATGGAAGAATTATAAGGCTATTTTAAGAATAAATAATGCACTAGTGTAAAGGTAGCATAAAAGATGTGTAAACCTATTTGAACTTCATTTGCACTGATTCATTGTATTGGATATATTTTTTCTGTGCAGGAGATGAGGTTTTGAGTTTGTATAAATGTCAACAAGCTGAAAAAAATGTTTTTTGAGATAATGTAATTTTGTTAAAAATGATTTCATAAAATTAGTATTGAAAAACATATCGTTCAGGAACTGGTATCGAACTCAAGGTATCGGTATCAAAAAATTTTTATTGATTCCCAGCCCTATTTAGCAGTTTGTCTCATGTGCTCTGGGACATCAGTTGGAAATCACAGGGTGTGGCAAATGCCTAGTCAGGTCTAAGTAATATCATTTTATTGCAGAATTGACTAATTTGTAAAATCCTCTCATTATAACAAAGAAGAGACACAAAGTAAATAAGATTCATTGAGATGTTTAGTTAAGACTCAATTATTAAAAAGTATAACCTTTTTTTGCACTGAACTGAGCAACAGCTCCAGCGATTTAAAAAACCTGTTCCATTTGACTTGTTACA
>JAUMHI010000051.1:1063898-1074960 GCA_032359435.1 Enteromius unitaeniatus
TAATTTAAAACAAATACGCCAATAAAATGTTTCAAATTCATATTCATGTCCAGTTTTTTTCCTTATGTGGCAAGTAGGCGTATAATAAGCGGGATAATGCAAAGGCAGCCGGTAGTTATCGTGAAATAAGCCCCTTATTTCTGCGATAACTACCGGCTACCTCTGCATTATCCCTTACTTGTACACTATACATTCAATATTCTTTTACTCCTGCTCTTTTTCCAAGACTTGACACATACATGTTGGATTGCTTTTGTTAATTAATTATTTTTAATGTTCCTTGAGCTCATCAATGTCCAAATCCATTTACTGAACTTCACTTTAGATGCGGTCACATTAGCAAGATTCTGGCACAACTAAACAGGGAAAAAGTTCATTGTTAATAGTCTAGCAATACATGACGCACAGCTCACACAGAAGTCATTATTAAACCAAACAGCTTTCTGTCAGTCAGTGCAGTCAACCGATCTTTCCATATTTCCTGATTTTGTCATTTCTTATTGAAATGACTGGATGTGAACCACAAAAATTTGCCATACAACAGAAATGAGACCACACCATTATAGCACTGCTCTACAGTATGTCAGTATGCAGGAATAAATCCTATTAACGTGAACACTGCCCTGAAAACATCCCCACAGACATTACACTACCATTTATTTAACCTGGAAAAGGAAACATTAGGACCTGCCACAAAACTTCCCCAACTGAAGATGCTTGCCAGCCCTCTCTTTGGCTCTTAAGGAGGTTAAGTCAAATATACTGCTTCAAGCCAGGATACAGGTCTGTGTTTTTGTTCTTTTTTGGAAAGCAGGTCCTGCTTTATTTCCACAAATCAGGTTATATATACACACCGTAGCCATAGAACGTACAAGAAATGTATATATGATACTTATTTACCATGTTATAGGAATACCATAAGCAAGAAGCACTGCACTAAACAAAATTTGTAATTGTAATATTTTAAGGTGTCTTTAATACAAATAATTACCTAGTAAGTTGCACTTGCATTAAAAAAAAAAGTATGTTTGTTATGGAACAGTTTTTACTTACAGTTTTTAATTATGTAAAGGTAATAGGCTTCTACTGTTACATTAGAATTACAGAATATTACAGTCATAAGCTACTTAAAATAAAGCGTAACAAGATCGTACTTAAGTTTACTTCATGTGTATCAATATTGTACACCTTATCTAGCTGCACACTAATGATTTAGTACACAGCTTAATACCTTTTAATTACATTAAAGTGACAGAATATTACACAGGCATAAGCTACTTAAAATATCGTGTATCAAGTCTAAGTAGCTGTGTAACAGACTCTGTCTGTTACGTATGTGTAACAGTAGCTGCCTGTTACATCTACATAATTACAAACTGTTAATATAGGCTGTTACACGATATGTACTTTTATTTCATGCATGTACAACGGCTATAACTAAGTACCTAATTAGGTAATTACTTACTCTAAAATGTGCATGAACTGTATCTTAAAATCTGGTAACACTTTATTTTAAAGCACAAATGTGGTGACTGAGCTCTTTAAACAATGTGACCAGATTCAACATCTGACTTTTTTCAAAAATAATTCTTCAAATTCATCAAACCTTAGGCCATTTGTGGGTGTATATTTGTGCGGTAAGTGGGTTGGAATAAACAATTTACTGTGTGGAAATGATGAAACATTTATTTACAGTAGAAAATGCGAACACACACAGAGACAAACTGACAAAAGCAGTACTTACGAGTCTTCTCCTCCATGGGCTGGGGACTGTCCTGTAAAACAGAGATAGGAGGAATTACAGACAAGCGTCTTAACATGATCTCCCCTTTGGGAGCAGCTGTTTTCACAAACCCTAATTTGCTGTTTCAGTTCAAGGGAAGCTGCAATGTTATTAAGCCAAGATGACTTTTCAGAGAAGCAGGAGGCACGGCGCAAGCAAGCTCCTAAACCTGTCAAAAGCATAATGTATTTCACATCGGACACGCTCCTTGTGGAGAATTTACCGTACGCACATAAAAGGGATTTTTTTCCCCCCCAGAAGGAAACAGTGGAAAGCTGTTTCTTAAGTAGAGTCCTAATGCAGGAACACTCAGATTTATGCTGCTGCTTTCCTATAAATATACAGGGATGCCAGGGTGAGATTTGGCGCATATGGTTGTAAAACACTGCTGCTTTAGTCCATCTGTAAATCAACTCCCAAAATAAGCCAAAATAGGTGAACAGGAAAGAAAACTCTAGAGCTATGACAGAAAGAGAACGCATTGATTGGATGTGAGCAAAAAAATTTGGAGAGTTTATATTGGGATGCCACACAGGTACATTTAATAGATTTGGGTTTCACGTGACATCAATCATTTCCAAAAATAACTATGCATTAAAAGCACAAACTTGGCCAACAAATCTCTGGGCAAACAGCAACAAATGGAAATTTGTGCCGTCTTCCCATGAAGTGAATCAGCAGGGTACTGGAAGCAAAAATCTCCTTCGTTTTACCCATAAAGACATTGATTTTTAATGACAATATTATAAAGCTTTCAAGAGAGACCTACAAAGTGGAAGAATGAAATAGGCTCAAGCTATAAGTTTTCTGCAGAATTTCTGAAGAACTACACTACCCATAATTTAGAAAAAAGCGCAACCAATCAGAAAGCCCACATATTGTACAATTTAGAAAAAAAAAGGTTTTCCATTACAGTATATTATAAAATTAAATGTACAGTTGTGATCAAAGCTGATTGTTCAGAATCATTATTTCAGTATGATCCTTTCTTTTGTCAATGTTGTGCTGCTTACGTTTTGAGCAACCTGTGATGCATTTTTCTAATTAAAAAAAAAAAGTTAATAAAATATTTTTCTTTAAATCTAATATTGGTGTAGAGTTTATAACTTAAAAAAAAGAAATAATAATAATAATAATAACTTAATAATAATAACTCAAATGAGACTAAAAAGCAATTATTTACCTCCACTGCCCAGTCGCACATAAAGCACTCCAGTAGCTGAAATGATCTTATAGGAGTTTGAAGCCTCACACTGGTAGTATCCCGTGTCGGTGGTGTCCAGGTCTTGAATGCGGAGCTTGGATCCAGCCTCTGTCTTACGGATGGAGATTCGGCCCGGCTCCTGCACCACCGGGGCATCATTCTTAAGCCAGCGGATGCTGGGCCACGGATTGCCAGCTACTTTACAGTGTAAAGTGACCGTCTGGCCCTGCACTATAGTCATATTGTTTGGTGGCTCCACAAACTCCAAGAAATAACCTGAGGGGAAAGGGCAAGGAAAGCTGTTAGGGGGGTCAAAGGTGAGGACCCTGAGCATCAATGCATGCTTGAGAAGAAATCAACCCCCAATCTTCACTGAGATGTGTGTCATGGATACTTGCAGCTTGAGACACTGAAACCATTTAAAGGTTTGACTGATGTGTGGGTTTCTGCAAACATTAGGACTCAAAATCTCAAAGAAAAAACACGGTGAATGGAAACAAATTAAATATCAATTTTACATCATACATTACCAGTCAAACGTTTGAAAACAGTAAGATTTGTAATACAAGTTTCTCTTGTTCATAAAGGCTGCATTCATTTGATCAAAAAGTCAGAGAAAAAAGTAATATTGTAAAATAGTTTTACCATTTAAAATAATGAGTTTCTATTATAATATACTTTAAAATAAAATGTATTTCTGTAATGCAAGGCGGAATTTCCATACAGTGTCATGTGATCCTTCAGAAATCATTCCAATATGTTGATTTATTATTAGAATAGTTTTTTCAGGATTCTTTGTTGAATAAAAAGTTATAAAGAACAGCATTTATTAAAAATACAAATCTTTTCTAACAATATAAATGTTTGCCATCACTTATTATCAATTTAACACATCCTAGCTGAATTAATTTCTTTAAAATTTTTAAACATTTACTGACCCCAAACCTTTGAATGATAGTGTATATTGTTAGAAAGGATTTATATTCAAAATAAACACTCTTCTTTTTAATATTTTATTCATTCAAGAATTTCCAGCACTGATAATAAATCAGCGTATTAGAATGATTTCTGAAGGATCATGTGACACTGAAGACTGTAGTAATGAGTTTTTAAATCGAATTGTTTCCAAACTTTTGACCGGTAGTGTATATTCACATTCTAAAGATTTTTTAGAATAGATTAAACCAAGGGCTGAACAATTGAGAAAAATTATGATAAAACTGTGATTATCAAGTTGAAAGCCTGCTATAAATAAAATAAATACATTTAGAGTACATTTCAGAGTGAAACATGGCAAAGTGTTTTTTTCATTCACAAGGAAACAGCTCAGGATAATAGTGTTTTTGGGTCTTGGTTTACAGTAAAGCTGCCTTATAAATGAGTCACTGAATTATTCACTCCACCAAACTTTCTGAATCAAGGTGGATCACAGAGTGTGAGATGTGGAATCTGAAATGAGGAAACTACAGCAAAAATGTGAGTTTAACATTCTATTTAATCTAATAGCAAAAGAAAATACGAAAATATGGTAAAGTTATAAAGAGATTGATTGCGACAATTAGCTGTATTAGAAACACCCTTGCAGAAGTGGTAACTACTTTAATAATTTGTAGTGTAATAAGGTAAAATATTCTTAAATGCATTTATTGCACTGGATGGATCGACGAACAGTACAGTATTAAAAGGGTCTATTGCTTCTAAATGCAAATTACTCAATTTCAACTCTTACTGAACAGTTGCATAAAAGCAAGATTAAATTGGAATGTTTGTTTGTTACTCCTTAAAAACCCTTGTTGTTAGTTCTAATGTGACGTTTTCAGTTTGGTAACAGAAACTGGGACACTCAACTATCCTGAATCAGTGGCGCAAGACTGTTGTTCCCACACACGAGGATCTTCATCTTTTTCTCATTTAAATACTTGTCCTGTTTACATACTTGTTCTATGAACTGTTCTCATGTGATGTTGCTTTATTAAAAAAAATTCAAAATGCATTGAATGCAAAATTCAATGCATGAGCGTTTGAGAGTGCTTTTCAGAAATTGGTTGCAATTGTACACATTGTTTTTTCAGCCAAACACGAGCTGACTGGTCAAGGTCCTCCTGCCACAGCACTGACCCCTGTTTGACGGCAGAATTACTCAACTCTGGGAAAGCACATCTGGATTAAGTAACTCAAGCTTCAGATCAAAACAAACATCTTCCCTCGAGTGGTCCCATCCTGACAACTGCGGATGAAAGAAACATCTCAGGAGGGGATTTGTTTGTTTTGGCAAACCTATGATTTGTAGACCTCTGCAATGTAGCAAACAAACCAAGGAGGAGGAAAAAAAAAACCTGTAGAGCAGAGCTTCCCAAACTCCAGACCCATAACGTCCCGTCAAATAACTTTGTTTAAGCAAATGTACACAAGGTTACTGTCAATAAGACACCTGAACTTTCTTTTAAAAGTACGTCTTTCACGATATGGGATTTTTAATACACTCTTATTGCATATTATTATTAACATATACAATGTATGAAATCTAATTTAATTGGGAATATATTTATGGTGATTGTATCGCCAGGATTGTTCTTTTAGTTTTAAAACAAATGTCTGAGGTCTCTGCTCTTCACAGAGACATGAGAGATGACGCGATGGTGCGGAGGTGAGAAATGCAACAGGACTGCATGATGGGAAAACAGAAAAAGTGACAGCAAGAGTGCGAAGAGAAGAGGCGTTGGGCCTGGCTAAGCTCAGCCTGAGAAGTGTGAGCTCATAGTAAGTAGAGAGCCAGACACAGCTCAAATAAACACAAGCATACAGACCTCAGTCTTATCAAGCAGACATGAAATCCCCTGTGCTCTCCAACCTGATCTGAGATCATATCTTCACAACCCACAGCCATCATAAGGGTGGTATGTTGCCTTAAATGGGTTGACACGCAGTTGCCAAGTTGTCCAACCTACGCTTGAATGATAACAAGAGTTGAGTCCAGGCGCATGCAAGGCAGAAAGACGCCCCCTGAGTACATTTGATCCTCATAGTTTTTTGTTTCCTGTTGTGCTGGTGACCATTTTACACAACTAAATATGTATATATGTATACACACACACATATATATGTATATTCCATTTTGTTTTTTTGCACAAATGTTTAGCAAACAACACACAGCCAAACATGTAGCCCCTCGTGTGTAAACGTGCTCGACACATGCACACAAAGTTTTATTTTCGGCTGGAATCTGTGCCATTTTTCTCCTTTAAGTTAACGACAATATGATCACAAGATGTATCATCATTTCATAGCATTCAATATTAATATTAATCATAATACTTAGAACGAAATCACACGGCCAGATCCCACGGCAATTCAAACATATTTTACGAGGTGGCTAATTAGTATGTATTCATAAGACCTCACTCCTACAAATTCATACAGTGTTTGCAAAATTATACCTATTTTACGAATTGCCAATTCGTATGATTTTGTACGAATGACTTACAATGACTTACACCTAACACCGCCCCTAAAGCTACCCGTCACTGGAGTTTAGACAAATCATACAAAAAGTGAGGTATATGTACATAAGGTATATGCTACACAACAGACATTGAAGAATTTATTTTGGTTGTATAACATTGCTTAAAAATAATATCATTATTATGACTACTTTCAGGAGTGCATTTTAGTATACGATTTCTGCTATACAGTATGTAGGATTTTGACTCTACTAAAGCACAAAAATACCATAATATGTTTGCTGATATTTAAGAAACATGCTAAGTTAACATACTTGTTTATCTGAAAAACATTGCAGGACGTTGTTTTGGTTTGTGAAACCAGCCCACCATCAGTTTACCCAATCGTTTTTCAGAACCCGGTTGCCAGATGGTGGCAAACAGCGCATTTCATCGTCACTGCGTTTGTTCTAGTTACGGTCTTTAATTTGGCAACCTACATGTGCGTCAAGTCTGAGTAGGAGGGGCGGGGTGAAAAAAAACGTCTACAATTTTTGGAATTTAAACTGCAATACCTAGTTCAATCACTTGATGTCGATCCAACATACAGCACCTTTAAAGTTAAACCAAAGTTGTTTTTTTTGGAGAAGATCTTGTATTTTTTTGTTTCAACTAGTATATGACGGTAGTTTTTTTTCCTCAAATGTAACAGAAGGTGACTGCTGATGAAAATTTGGGCTGCATGCATGCATTACATGTGTACTGTGCTAAGGGCTAAATGTATGTCACACTCTCTATACGTACCATAGAGTATGCTTAAAACTAAAGCATACTCTTGGGTTGAAACACCTTGTTCGGTTAGGAACAACATGAAACCGTAATTATCCCTAGCAACAGATAAAAACAGAACCAGCACAAAGAAAAAACAACCACCATCAAGCCAAGGCAGCGTTGACAAGATCTGCATCACATCACAGAAGATTTGAGAAGAAATGGAGGCATGAAAGGCCTCACCGAATCAAACAGAATGTGAATGACTGAGAAAGTGGAGCCATGAAAACACACAAGTCCATACACTCTCACTGTGGTAAAGACAAGCTGTTACAAGACCTCTGCTCTCTGTAAACATGAGCGAGGGTGTTGTTATTATCCTCAGCTGACGCTCTGAAGACGTGACATAATAGGACAGCAACTACTGTATAGGAAAAGTGTTCGACATCAGTGATCCACAGCACTGACACCACTGCGGCTAGACTTACAGTCAGGTGAAGTCAACGTGCTAGAACAGGTAGAATGTGAAATTAATATTACGCTAATCCAAAATTACTCATGCATAGATGCCAGTGCAACTGAAAGAGCAAACAAGACAAAGAATGAAGCTGCACCCACTCCAACATGCCAAGCTGTACTCGTCACTTCACTTTACTAAAGCACAACATCCTGTGAACAGCACAAAGTAAAGCATTAAAGTGCCCCTTTTACGGAACTATTACTATTATCTATGAATCTTTGAAACAAGTAGTTATTAAAACAAATCCCAAGTCGTTTCATGTTGACGTCAGCATGAAACATCAACATATTGCCCGTCCACTTGTAGGTCTGAATGAAAACGCAAATTCATTCTTTGCCACTATGTGCTGCTTAAAATAACACTGTACACAAAGCAGCACTGTGCTCACAAACACTGCTTTATCAGGCATTACAAACATGATGAAATGTAAATGAGACCAATCATACCAATCACTGCAGATTAGCATCACACACAAAGCAGGGTTTGATAAAATAATCGTTAAATTAATCATTTGGGAGACGTTGAGGAAGTACCTTGCATGCATGTCAACCTGTTGATTGAGGACTCTCAAAACCAAATATTAACCTTTCATTATCCATAATAGGGGCACTTTAAATGAAAAGAAAAAAAGAGCAAGTTGAGGTAAATCAAATTGGATAAAATATTAGTCCAATGATTCAGAACTTTATTAAAGAAGAAGAGGACAACAATGAAGAAGACTCACAAATAAAGACGGAATCATGCAGTTACTTGCGCGAAAAATAGAAGAGAGAAAAAAGAAAAGAAAAAAAACCCCACACACTTCTCTCTGTAGCCCAGAATTGGCGAGTGCAGCTGGCAGGCGAGGTTAAGTGGGTTTGACTACTTGTGGGCGACCATGATTGGAACGATAAACAACACAAGCACTGCTGACAAGCCATTATAACTCGCCATATAACCAACCTCTGGCCTTCAAACGCAACACTAAATGTTAAAATAACTTTTCAAGTAGATTTCAAGATGGGTGGATATAATTTTTTTTTTAAATCCTTTACAATGCTTCACAATCACCATTTTAACAAAAACAATTCTTCAATCCTAAGTTAATTTTTTTTGAATCTATGGTGTTTTCAGATGATCTGTAAATATATTTGATTGATAAATATAATATATAGTAGATATTGCAGAGTTTTTGCTGGTCAAACGCTATCATATTTAATTGTTCCCACACATCCTTAAAAAGTTGGAGGAAAATGCACCCCTGAAGCCTTCGATTCTTACAAACTTTCAAAAAATTAAACTTTCACGTATTCTTTTAAAGAATTTATTACGGTGTGTTTTGTAAAAAAAAAAAAAAAAAAAAAAACTTTAAATGCACTTTACAGTAAATCATAAAATGCACTTTTTTTTTAAGTACATAAATGCTACACAGTTTTGCAAAGTATTTTTAAATAGCCTTTTATTTCATTATTATCGCCACTTACAAATTCAGTACAATTGTCTCAACTGGCTTTGAATATGGAGACATCATTTGCTGTAGGACGCTTAATCATGCACCTGCTTAAGATATAAAATAATTCACTTCCAACTGTTTCTTCTACATTTTGCTTACTAAGGTGTTCCACAGCCTCTGAGCTTTTATCTTGCTTTAAGTTCATATTGGAAATGCATGGTTTAGAAACACTGCCCTTCATACGTTCATTCACTCTCCTGAAAACTATTATGGCTTTCTCTGGTCCCCAGACCCCTTGGTCCCGTGGCCAACACAAATAGTCTCTGCAGCGCTCATACTCGGAGCTGCCATTAAACAGGCCTGCCAGAGCAAAGTGGTGGCTTTTCCTGAAACTCTTGATTTATGCACACGGAAAGCAGAAACGCAGACACACTCCTGACAGACATAGCAGACCGCGTTTCATGATCCAAACCTTATCGTGAACACCTATCATACAGTTATACACACATTTTTTTATAGTAATATGTTCCATTAACAAACCATTCACTGCGAAAATATTTCGTGAAATCTGCCGTCTCCAGCCTGTTTTCCATTCAACTGGCCTTTCACCGATAAAATGGTGTGCGTGATGACGTCATCCTTAAAAACAACAATTGTCGCATAAGTTTTGGTGTATCGCGAAAAGAAATTGCCCTTAAGCTGTTTCCATACATAATTTCACCTATTGCGCAAATAGTCTGTTCTTAATCCATTAAAAAACCCATTATTAAATTATATAGGCCAACACAAAAAAATAACAAGTTTAATGAGTTTTCATGTTTTTGCACTTTGTTATAGACTATTCAGATACTCCAGCATCAAGCAATAGGCTTTTCATAAGATGGTGTATTTAATTTAATTTTTCTTTTAGACTGTATTGGAATAGTAATTTAGGTTGTTTGATTTCGTCCAACCGACAACTGACAGCCGTTAAGCCATTATTAGATTATGCTACATTACAAGTAAATTAAATTTGAATTGATACGTGGCTGTGACCCATTAAAATAGCTTAATTTTTTTCCAGGGATTAATTTTATACGTGCAAAAAAACTGCATAAACAGATCATAAGGATTCACATCACATCGCGCACAGAGAAAAACATAAGCTATTAAACATATGCTAAATATATATATTTTTGTAAACAAATAATAAATTAAAACGAAAGAAAAAAAAACACAACAAGTAGCAGCCTATATGGAGAATTTCAGTTCATTTTTGTGATGCGCTCTTGAAAGCAGCATCCAAATATTTACAGAAGCACAACTGTTTTTATTGTGAATGTACACAAATAAAATAAATATTTAGAATAGTTGCGAATAATGTCTTATTCTTGAATGAGTATAGTAAGCGTTTCTTTATAAAGGAAAAAAAAAATCAAGCGATCCTGTCGGCGCCACGTGCAGTAACGCATGAATTTACTACTGCCAGTAGGCAAATTTTGTCATGTGACACTGCATTTATTTGCGTTAAAGCTTATTTTCTTGACAAAAGCAATTTTTTGCAACATTTGAAGTATCTATATAGAATGTATGCGCTAAAGTTAAATGGAAAAATACTGTGTTGACATTTACAAAAATGTATCCATAATTAGCATTTCCATCAGCTACATCAGTAAAAAATTTAAAGCGCTAAATATTTTTTCGTAAAAACTCCTCGAATGGAAACCTGGCTAGTGATAGATGTCCCTCTAAAAAAAAAAAGAAATGCATCAAATACACATTCTGTGTGAACGGTTTGATCAGGGCTCTAGACTAACTTTTTGCACTGGTTGCACTGGTGCCTAACTTTTTTTTTTTTTTTTTTTTTTAATTGCACCAGCACAAAAGTTAGGTGCACCCAAATTTTTAACCGCATCACCTTTAACACAGCAGT
>JAUMHI010000051.1:1075707-1090170 GCA_032359435.1 Enteromius unitaeniatus
TGGGCATGAGCATGCTCGACCTCAATGTGTCCAATAAGTAAGTATATTCACCGGTCTTCCTCTCAGCAAGATACGACCATACACAATCACGCATTCCTTTATGGCGATATCTTTGTCTCCGTCGATCAGGAATGCCATGTACGCACTGTTCGCAATTTGCACAGACGTCTCTTTTTTTTTTTTCAATGTATCTGCGGTGACTCCTATAAATTGGGCGCACGCGACATCATTGCTGTACGTCGGGTTTTCTTTCCACAGAAAAACAAACAGTGTTCAACCAATCACCTTTTGAGTTTCAAACCCAACCCAAAGAAGTCATAAGTATAATTCTTGCTGCATTTTTGCTGCCAAATGTGCAAAACGCATTTTACGGAGGACTGATTCCTGAACCTGATGGAGTAGCCTAAAATGCTGTCTGTGCACAAAGGCTCTTTCTGTAAACTCCAACTTTGCAAGGACAGTCTAGCGCTTCTGACTCACAGCATGTACTGCAAGTACCAAGACATTATAATTAGTAATTTGTTTAATTTGTAGCCTTGTTTGTAACGCGTTTTATTGTTTTTGTGTCATAGCACAGGGACACAGCATCACAATACGGTAAAGGGCATAACATTTCCGTCACTCGCTTAAGGTATTTAAGGTATGGCCAATCACAATGCACTGGAGAGCTGGCCAATCAGAGCACACCTTTCTTCTCAGTTTTGTAAAAACTGATGTGTTTTAGAAAGGCAGGGCATAGAGGAGCAAAATTTATGTATAGTATGTGGAAAATAAACCACACAAACACATTGCATTACACCAAATACGCAAAACAATGTTCTTTTTAGCAACATCATATGACCCCTTTAATATACAGCTATGTAGAGTAGGAACTGATTTTCCAAATTATTATTGTTATTATTGTTTGTGAGCTTGTGATAAAAATGCAAAAGCTAAGTAAAATTAAAAGTGTAAGAGATAAGATGAAATGAATGCACAGTGCAGGATGATGCTTTCTGGATAGTGTTTAATCAGGCCTTATGTTCCTGTACCTTCAGCTGTTGGCAGTCCTCCGCTCTGGGCCTCAGCTATAGCCTCGATCTCTCCAGAATCCGACAGGTTCACGTCAGCCACTGCACAACAGACAAGAGACTGTTAGTACGCTGTTAGTCAAGGCCTGTGCTCAAATAAACTGGGACTAACAAGCAAGATTTGCTATAAATCAAATTATTCTGCCAGTTTACGGAATAACTGAACCTTAAGCATCTGTAAAAGTAACTTGTAAAACTGATCATAACTGAGTATATGCAACACAAATATGCAACAACAACAGCTGTAAACCCATATTAAAATTCAACAGCAGGTCAGTAACACCTTATTTTAATGATCAATTTTTACTAGAATGTATATTACTAACAAATTAGTACTTATAAAGCACTTCTGCATTTATTCTAGATGCCTTAATACTCAAAGTTTACAACAACCTTACTAACCTTTAATAACCATACGTTTTTTGAGAGAAGACACCTAGTTTACATGTGTTCCCAATTCTAAAGTGTTACCAACAGGTCGTTTATAGAAATACACAAATATGCAATTCATACAGAGACTAGACTATACCGATTCTACTGTGAAGAGTGAAAATTCAATATTCTGGTATAAGGCATGTGAAAACAAAAGTTTCTGTGAGGAAATTGGTGTAAGACAACTCAACAAAAACAACAAAAAAAATAAAGAAAGAAATACATAATAAAAATAAATTGCTGTAAATTGCTAGATTTTTTTTTAAATAATTCTTTTTAACTTGGATTATATGCTTTTGCACCAACAGCAAAATAATAAAGAAAATACTATACATTGACTGGAAAATGAGCATTCATTCTAAAAAGAAAAAGAAAAAAGAAGCTTCAACCCTGAGTGTTTGATCAAAAAAAAAAAAATCTCAAATCTCTAAATGAGTATCTCATTTATCATAAAACACATTTCTGCTGACAGTGTGGTTTCTGAGATGCTCCATAAATACCCTAAATTGCGTTAAACCCACAGACAACACGAGTGGAGTTTTCATATACTCATCAGATGGTAACTGGGCCGGTGTTTAACAAGCTCACTGTATGTGGTTAAAGGCAAATTACATCCTTGTTTAACCGTGTGGAGTGATTTCCTTCTGAGACTGAAAACAGCGTGAGAACCATTACATATGGGGCATAAATTATACCCGCTTAATATGCTGTTGCAATTATTTCTTCGTTTCATCTGTTCCACTAAATTAAATTGTTTTGAGGCAAATTCTCCTCAAATAAAAGTAAGCTGGGAATGTGCGTGTTGAAAACCACATTTGACATGCTATAAACAGCTGGTCCAGGTCTTCCACATAATTACAGTGCTTTATTCAAGCAATATTCCATAATGCGCTGCCAGCTGAAGCATTAGTGAGTGATTAGTACTCATCCACACAGTCCTAACAAACACACCACATGGCTTGTTTTACCCTGAAACACGGCAATGAAAATAAGCCGGATTTTCTATTTTTAATAAAATGATTACAGTACTACTGCAACTTTACATTTGAAAGATTAAATGTATATACAAATCAGATTGGCTGTCCAAGGACAGGTCAGCCAACTATTTATACAAAATATACATTGACTATTTAACATTCATCTGTGCTAAAACAAAGAACTGCAAAGATTAGGAGGATCTTGATGAAGTTGCTGATTCCGCTAATCAAACATTGGTTCTGTAGGTTTATTTTATGCCGCCTCGCAGCCTGTTGAATGATTATCTGCCATAACACACACAGATGGTGTCTTTCAGAGCCGGAGAGGCCATAGCAGAACCCACATACACTAGGGTTACAGACACATTTCTCTTGTGGTGGAGAAGTTTAATTCGCTTATGAATTATCTCAAACATTCCAGTGCCTGTAACTAATGCACAATCCAAAGGCATGAGTCAAAGGATGCTTTTCAATGTACACATTTTACATAAATCCATTTGTGGATTATTAATGGTATCCTAATGGATTTAGCACCACAGAAAGTCACACCATGTCTTTCAATAAATGAGGAACTCAGCACCCTCAAACATCGTTTTATACAATATGTGATTCCATAAAAATTCTTTACCATCTAAGAAATGGATAAACTTTTTTGGAACATTAAAAAGATGTAAAGTGCATGCTTATAACAAACATATGCTAATATATGACCCTGGAGCACAAAAGCAGTCGTAAGTAGCACAGGTATATTTGCAGCAATACTTTGTATAAATCAAAATGATCCATTCCAAAAATCATTAGGATATTAAGATCATGAATATTTCTTGCAAATGTAAAAATATAAAAACTTTTGATTAGAAATATGCATGGCAAGAACTTCATTTAGACAAGGTGATTTTAAATTTTTCTGCACAGTCAGACTTCAAATTTTTAAATAGTTGCATCTCAGCCAAATATTATCCTATCCTAACAAAATACAAATCAATAAACGCTTATCTACAATTAAAAAAAATTTTTTTTTTACAGGGTCACATATAGTTTAAGTTCTTGCCCTTAATGAGTCTTTGATCATTAAGCCAATACAAATAAAGCAGATTTGTGTAGCAAATGTAAAAACTGAGCTAAGAAATCTGCCATTTCTGTAGCACCACAATTGCGGTTGTGTTTAATTTTAACCAAAACAAACACAAAAAAATGAAAGCACATGTAGTTTAGCACCTCTGAGCCACGAACAGGTGTTTCCACACTTAAATTATGTGCAAAAGGCAAAACAAAGTGAATAAGTAGGATGATGTTGGCAATGAGCTGTGTAAGCAAAGGTGAAATGAAAAAGCATATGTGTTGTTTTTCAGGAAAAGAAGGAAATTTACATCATGCATACTGATTGACACAAATTTTCTATAAAAGTTTTTGAGCTTTCTTAAATTAGCTTGGCACGCACTACAATAATCATGCTACCAAAAATATTACATAGATCTTAGAAAGTAGTTAAAAGAATAGTTCACCCAAAAATGAAAATTACGCCATTAACTACTCACCCCCAAGCCATTCTAGGTGTATATGACTTTTTTCTTTCAAACCAAGTTTTGTAATGTTGGTGGATTGTGGCCATGATTTTGAAGCTTCATGAATTAGAATATCCACAAGTACTGCGATGTAGATCTAACCTGGATGCCTTTGGGGGACTCGATGTACGACATATAACATAAGTTGCTGGAACTCTGTGTTCTCTCAGAAAATAATTGGAAGCCAGTTATTTATGTTATAATTTTAAAACTAGAAATACCTTTGTTACAAAAACCCATCGATCTGCTTCAGAGGACATGTGATAACCCCCAGAGGTGTATAAGTTAGATCTACGTCGCAGTACTTGTGGATATATACAATTTACGGAGCTTCAAAATAATAGGCACTTATCTACCAGCATTACTAATCTTGGAAGAGCCAGGATAATTTTTTAAAAACTGCCTTTGTCTGAAAGAAGATTGTCATAAACGCCTAGGATGGTTTGGGGGTGAGTAGTTTATGGTGTAATTTTCATTTTTAGGTGAACTATTCCTTTTAAACTGCTTTCTCCAATCTCAGCTTAATATGCAAATGATCAAATATTAACAACTGTGTTCCTAGAAACCTCAACAAACACATTTTTTATGCCTACAAGACATTTCCTATATTCAGTGTTGAGTAGTAACTATTTACATGTAACAGAATTACATAATAAAATGTAACTAATTTAACTGTAAAAGTAAAATTGTTAGTATATCCTATCTATGCAAAGATTTGATTTCAAAAACAGTATCATAGCTATTAAACAGTTTCTTGTGTTTAACCTCAGAATGACCTCAAAGTAAAAAGAGTTGCTGAAGTCTGGTTTTGTGGTGCATTAATATTATAATCTTAAAGTGACAAGGGATTTAGAAAGTCTGACAGTTGAGTATTATTTTAAGATTAACCCTGCCTGCTTTAAATGTTTCAAAATGATTAACATTACATACATAAGATATTTTTTTTCATCTAATCAAAATAACCCTACAGCAATTTGAATTGAGATTAATTGGAAGGCACAATGAAACAACATGATTTTTGAAAATGGTTTAAATCTTTTTGTGCAAATGAACTCTTCATTTAGAAAGTGTATGAAAAAGTAGTCAAATGTAATAATTTACAGTAAGTAGGCCTAACTAAAAAAGTTACACTACTTATTAAATTATTAATAAGGTAACTTGTAATCTCTAACCTTCCCTTAACAAGATTTATACAAAAAAAAGAAAAAAAGAAAGAATCATCTACACTGGAGTTCAACATTCCGAGTCATGCTCGTAAATGCATTTTTTTCTCTTCTGTGATTTCTGTAATTGTAACGTCTAAGATCATACATCTTATCAGTTCCCAAGTCACCTCTACTTAGGACTGAACCTTCAACCCCTTATGTTAGTGGCCCGCAGCAGTAATCAACAGGCTGCTGCCACCACGCTGGAGATTGGCCAACAAAAGGGCCAGTGTGGAGACCTGGGAAAAGACGCTGATCTAATTATTTTGGCTCAGGGTGCCTGCGAGCACTCAAGCCTCTGAATCACCACCTTTCACAGCGGATTCTCCTTTTTCAGAGAGTTACTCGCCTGGCAACTGTCGGCAAGCAGGCCACTCGGAGCGCTCATAAAGAGGTGATGGCTGCAGCGCGCCGAGCCGCCCCCCGTGGGAGAGTCCGGCTCCAGGATGGGGGCAGCACACTCTCGGCCAGACTGAGAATGTAGAAGCTTGTTAACACTCCATCTCGTCCTCTGGAGAACCGTTTAGTCCGGAACTGGTTGCCAGATTCATAAAATAAAGGAGTGGGATAAAGGGAAGAAACTTTGGAAGAGCTGAACTCGTTGGGAAAAACAACACTGCTAAAAACCCATTTAGTTAAATTGTAGCTTCCCGTGAAGTAAATTGAGAAGAACATTGCATTCTTTTCCACGGATGAGATGCTCTGTGTAATCTACCTAACTCTCTGACCAGAGTTGGGTAGATTACTTACAAATTGTAATCTGCTACTGATTCCAAATGACATGACAAAAGTTGTAGTTAGTAACATAATCCAATAGGCAATATGATCACTTTTTGATTACTTTACTTCTGACCCAACTCATTTATCACATTGATTTAAATAGTATAATCATTAATATGATGTTTTAATATGATATGATGTAAAAGACTAGGAAAAAAAATATTTGATTTGTTACTATTACCAATATGAAGACCATTAAATTATATATTTTTTTATTAAATATAAAATTTTTCTGAATATATACAAGTAGTAGGCAGAGGGGGAAAAGAATCTATTTATTATAGCTAATATGTAAAAAAAAAAATCATTATAAAAAAAAATAAACTCATGTAATTATATTTTATAATAATCATAATTGAAAAATAAGTACTGACTCTTTTGGATACAATTATGTAGGTTAGCCTATTTTAAAAAGGGCATTTTAAGATGAAAAATAAATTAAATTATGAAAGTATCATGCAATCAATAAAAACGGTAATCTAATTGCATTACATTTTAAAATACTAAAATAATAAAAGGAAATATTACGATTAACTTATTCTGAATAATTTATAACTATTGTGTGAATAAAACAATCATGTTATAAAAAAATAAAAAATCCTGTAGTTTAACTTCATTTTAAAATACTCATCAAATAATTGAATAACAAGTTCCAACTTTTTCTTATTTTTCTTAACAAGAACTTTTTAAAAAACAGAAATTAATTCAGGAATAATTCATAGATATTGTGTGAATAAAATATAATCATGCCATGCAGTGTAATTACATGAAATTTTAAAAATACTTCAACTGAATAACAAGTGCTTACTTTTTGGAATATGATTACATAATCCAGATTACATGTAATCAGTTACTACCCAGCCCTGGCCCTGACCATATATGAGCAACTGCGTTAGCTTTTAAAAAAGGGATCGGTGTGTTTCTTGTTTCCGGTCTGACTGGGCACATTCCTAGCTTAACGTGTTCATTCGTTCATTTACTCAGTCATTAGTTCTGGCCTGAAATCATGGATCTGCAAAAAGACACAAAGACGCTCCACTTCCAGACCTGGTTTACCAGCACATCTGCAGATGCACTTAGCATGAGGTGACAAGCATGGAAAACAGCTCGTGGTGGTTCCTGACAGGCACAAGACATATACGCAATGAACTGGTGAAGGGAGCGTTACAGCATTCCCGGACTCTCTCAGAGAATGAAAAACCCCAAAACAAGTTTCCTTAGGTTTGGTTACAGAACAGCTGGTTGATATGGTTAGTGAGGCCAGCAGTGGCTCATTAGTTTGAAATGTACTTGTTCCAATAGCATTAAAAGAACTTCTGAGGTGTGGATCAAAGCCGGCATTGTTCTAAACTGACATCTAATACGAAACAGTCACCAATGCCGTCAATTCGTTAATGCTCATCATCCAATCTCCCAATATCATGTGACCACAAATCAAGTCAGTACTTGATTTCCAGTTCCTGACCACATCAAAATGTATCCATCTATGAATTCACTTGTCCTGTATTTGGACACATTATCTTTATACAACAGTAGATAGAGCTGTCACTAATTATTATTTTGGCAATTCTTGTTTAATGGTGATTAATAACCTTCAGTAGCCATCAAATCAAACAAGAAATTTCCACAACAAATTCCGTTAGTCTACTTGGTTTCTCGCATAGAAAATCAAATCAATTAAATCTTTCGAGGACCACCCTTGCAGTAAACTCAGCGTTGGCCCATTGGAAACAAACTTCAAAATAGACGGTAAGAGCAAACATTTGTTTGTAGTTCAAATCCTCCAAGGCCTGCAGCATTCAAAGAATCTGAGGAGACCCTGCCAGATGCACAAAATCCAAATCCATAAATGTGGATCTGCTCTGACAACTGCAATTCTGATCTTTAAATCAATTCAACAGGAGGATAGCATTTTAATAAGGTGCCGAAAAAATTATTTTGGGAGATACGTTTCTATTGATCCACCTACCTAACGAAAAGAATAGCCAGTGTAATGCACGTACAATGTGAAATGTCAAAAGTCCAGCCATGAGACAGGAAAATAGAGAAAGGAAATGCTTTCACACTACAAACTCAGTCAGGAGATGCACGATTCCATCAGCGGAGTGGATTTTTCAGGGCAAAAGTGTAATTACATGGCAGCATATGAGCTTTGCTCAGATCTTCCACACAAATGATGGGATAATAACAGTTCTCTCCACAGACATAAACTCCCTTTGGGCACTGTGTTTATCTGCAGGAATGCTGGTAGTCATAACAAGACTAAATATATAAAGTGTAATAGGTCATCACTTAAAATGAGAAGTGTAGTGTAAAAGTGATCATGTAATGCAGACGGCACAATGCATTTAACTCTATAGAATAACACTGCAGTTACTAAAGTGACTGCTAAAGTTCAAACAACTTTACTCAATTTTGATTCTATGCCATAAATACAGCACAAGCAGCAGATAAAAATAAATAAATAATCAAATCTCAAATAAGATAAAATAAAATAACATCTACAATTGTGCTAAAATTGTTGGTTGGCAGAAATTTTCATTTGTCACTTAAAGTAAAATAACAAAAAATAAAAGAATATAAAATAAAACATTTATTTTATAATATATTTATATAATCTATATGGCCACAAATTTATGAATGTTTCTCTCTCAAAAAAAAAAAAAAAAAATTATTTAAAAGTATATATAAATAAAATAATACTAATAAAATTTCATTTAATTAACAGGAAATTTTTATTCTGGAAGTGAACTTATCTTTTAAAAAATATTATTTATAATTACACGGACACACACACACACATATTTTATATATATATATATATATATATATAAATTCACTTGTCAAACTAAAGTAATTCAGATAAATTAAAATATATAATTGTGCTGGAATCGCAGAAAAATACACTTGTCAAAGTAAACGTTCTCAGGTTTGTAGGTAAAGCTGAGCTTTAGATGGTAATGTTAACATGACTTGTCTATCAGACTATACCAGGCGCTCTCACATTCAGGAATGACTAGTGAGTCTAGTGTGTAACGCTCCAGCTGGAATGCTGACAAAACTCACATTAACAAAACATCAGGCAGTTATAGCCCACCTCACTGGCTCGTGTCAGACGAAATGCTGCAATTCACATCCGCTGACACAAGGATAACTTAAACTTTCCACCCCGGAGAGCCATCTCCAAAGTCTATAGCTCACAGGACTGTTATGACGTTGGCAAAATCACCCAAAATGGGGCAGTGGGCAATTTTCTGCAGAGACTGTTACAGAGCAGATTTGTGGGCCGTCTGCCGACGTAATAGTTTATTTTAGAAACCATCCTGTTATTAGAGCGAAGCAATAAATTCCATTCACATGAGGTGGGCATTGAGTCGCAGTATTCTGTGTGTGCCATCCTCAAAGCGATGCCAGAAGAACTATCCTTTCAGTGAAGAGATCTTAACAGAATGTGGAGATCAGTTTAAGTAACTTTTTCCACTATAAAGAACCTTTTGTGTAGTCGGAAGATTGTGTGGAGCCACAGATGCCAATAAAGGACCTTTACTTTTGAAAGCTGTTCTTATTGTTGGTTTTGAAAAGATTTAACCTGTCAAATATAACAGATGCCATGGAATATTTATTTTAAAAAAAAAATAATAATAATAATAATACACACATATACATATATATATATACACACACATTTTTTTTTATTAAATTTTTTTTTTTAAATGGGAAATCTGTAAGTAGTCTCCCACTTTTATATTTTTGTTGTTGTATTTTTATGCTGTATGCCAATATATGATGAACAAATTTGTCACGATTCAAAAGTAATCCATGTGCTCTTATTATGTGTGTTTTTTCCATGTTCATACACCAATAAAAGCCTAAATGAAATCTGTTTATCATTTCTGATCAAAAAAATTCACATGAATTACTTTCATTGATGTCTTTTTAAAGTTTGAATATTTCGTAGTGTGGACTACCACTGGACAGAGAAAAAAAGATGACCAAGTTTTCTGCATTTGCAAGTAAATGTGAGTAAATGATGACAGAATTGTTATTTTTGGGTAAAATATCCATTTAAGATGTGTCCTTAAAGAAAATATTGGAATAGGAAACCATAATTAGATCATTATAAGGGGGAGTCCACATACTTTTGGTCATATAGTTTACATATAACAGAGGAGGTGCTGTAGAACATATCAGAAACATACAGATGCCTTATTGTAGAAGAAACTCTCTTTCAGAACTCATAAAGGGATGAATGCCACCTGTTCATTAAAAGCAGAGAAGGATAAATGGGAGGATTTTATGTTTGGTCGTGCATTGCTGGACTTGCTCGAGCAGGTCTGAGAAGCACTGGGCCTTTATTGAGACAACTTCTGGTTTTCATCACCTCCAGCCTGTCAATAGCAAACTACACGCCTCTGGGGAGAGACCTTCACAACTCCCACACAAGCGCTCAAACAGATGCGGAAACCAGAATTTCAAAACCTTCTTTTTTCATGTGCATCCAACAGTGCTAATAAACCTTTTGTTCAGAGTTTTTGTTGTGGCGATCTTTCAGAACTTGCTGTGAAACCAGAATATCCCAAAAGGAAAGACTGTGCAAGCTTGTGTATACCCGTTTTGCACTTTAACTTCATGCAACTCAAAATGTGTTGCCAGCAATGTCCAACTAACATTGAAGCTCTGAGAAGCAGAAGTATCAATTTAGAGAAACTGTTGAAGTGTTAGTTCACCCTAAAAATGAAAATTCTGTCATTAATTACTCACCCTCATGTCGTTTCGAACCCGTAAGACCTTAATCTTCAGAACACAAATTAAGATATTTCTGATGAAATCGGAGAGCTATTGAACCCTCCATCGACAGCATCACAACTGAAATGATCCCAGATCCAGAAACATTGTAAATACATCGGTATGTGTGACAGTCCATGTGACATCAGTGGCTCAACTTCAGTTTTGCAATGCCATAAGAATACGGTTTACCTTAACCATTCTTCTCCCCTGAGTTACGTATTCTAGTGAGTATCTCAACTCATATGTATGCTTTCTACTATGCATTAAAAAATAGGAGATTACATACAGTACATGTGCATACTTTCCCTGGATGTAAACAAAGCGTGCATTTGTTGTAATACTCTCCAAAATGGTGGAAGACGTAACACCGGGAAAAAAATGGTTGTGTAAATTGTGTTATTTTTGTTTTCTCTACACAAAAAAAAGGATTCTCGTAGCATTTGCAAAACTGTAGTTGAGCCGCAGATGTCACATGGACAGTTTTACCAATGCTTCAATGGTGACATATCATGAAAATCTTTTTTTTTTTCTAAGTTTAAGTGCTATAATTGGGCCCTGGTACATCTAGTAACCCAGAAAGAAGTAAAAATGTATGCCCATTACATTTTTGTAAGCCTTTCTCTGCAAGCTTGTGAAAAAAACATCTGGGGACACCTAAGACTTATATTACACATTGTAAAAAGGGGCATTATAGGTTTCATGTGGCAGGGCTCGCAAAAATCGCTAGGCCGACGTCCCGGGGCTATTGTGTTTTCCAGTCTGGCTACCAAAATCCATCTCAGCCTATAGGGAGGAACAATATATTTCAATGCTTTTGCATTCTTTCACAAATATATTTGGGTCATTATGTAATTTTCGGGCATCGGGGAGCCACTGTCAATTATGTTAACTATTGAAAACATGTTTGAATTCACGCTTGTTTTTTACTTTCACTTTGCGATCACGCGAACTGTATGGACGGTTTCATCGGGCGCACAGGCCTGGACCGAAGTTAACCAGTCTGTTGTGTTGGTCTGGTCTATTGGTCTGGTTAGTGTCGCCGGCTACAAATGCAAAGAATGAAGAGTAATGAACTTGGACTCTTAGGTTATTGTGCTTTGGGATCTGTTTCCCATACATTTATTTACTTTTTGGTGACCTGCCACGATATCAAAACTGACTGATTTTTTCAAAAGGCTTCGTCGAATAAACCGGAGCACATAATGCACGTATAAAAATAAAAAAATGTATCACTGTATTTTCTGAAGAAAGACTGTATTTAGTAAATTTCATGTTCATTTAAACTGCATGTAAGGCAGCGTGTGTAAGCTCAGAGCTGCTTCGTCTACAGCCTTTATCTGGGAAACCTCTCATTTCTCGCACTTAAAGCAACTTCAGCTGGCAGATTTATGCAACAAACATATTTTGCTTTTTATCAAGAAAATAAACTACTCTAGAATGATTTAGCTGTTGTTATTGATTCTCTTGGTAATTAGGGTTGGGCGATGTCGACCAATTTGAAATCGGACGATGTCTAATGTGAAACATCGCGATGGACGATGGCATCGTCAGTGTATACGGCGGTTGTGAAGGGGGGCTGTTTATTTGTATCTAAAACACCAATCCCCGCCCCACGACTGAAAAAAATAATAGTGTTCGCGCAAGCAGGTGAGAGAGGATTGAGCACGCGAGTGCTTGATGACATATCAAGCGCACGCAAGAGTTTGAAATGAGCTTGCGGGCCCCGTTTCTGCGCATGTACATCACTCGCCAGCATCAGTGGTACGCTCGCTTATTAATGGCATAGATTTGCCGCCATAGATTAAGTGTGTTTTTCACGAGCTGTTTACTGCTGCTGCGGCAGGGCGGAGGATCGCGATGTCGGTTCAGCATCGCGATGTCTATCGGCCATCGGCGATGAACGATGGCATCGTCTATCGACCCAACCCTATTGGGAATCAATAGAAAATTATAAACCAGCAATGGACCAGCTTAAACCAGCATCAAAACATAACCTAACCAGCATATGCTGTTTTTTCAGCAGGGTTAAAATAAGTGGCACATGGATTTACGCAGGTATTTTAGTTCTGCTGAGCTTAATAAGGTCACAGGGGAAAAAGGGACGGAAGAAAAGCAGACCGCCACAAAGCGGAAAAGTTCTGGAAAATCAGACTATGAGGCAAAAAGGAGATGCTATGCCCTCAATGTTGAGTGGAATTTTCTCATCCGTGACTTCAGTTGAAATTTCAGATTCAGAATCTGACACAGACTAAACAGTTCTTACAAGTGCATAGAAATTTCTGTTCAGAACCAAATATTTGAGTTTAATTTGATTGTAATTTGATTATTTTATACAGTGGTTGTAATTTGTGTTTTACAATTTTTTTGATAGATGTTTTGTTTCTTTTACAGTATTATACATCAAAAATGTTTTTAGCTTTTTTTTTTCTTCCTCGGGCTACTTACATTTATTTTGGGCTACCAAAAACTGAAGAGTGCCTGTCCAAAGGGCTACCATGGGTTCTGAAATTTTGCAAGCCCTGTGAGGACAACACATCTGCACTAGAAAATTTTATCCTTGTTCAGCCCGAATTCCGAAAATATTGGTAAATTTTTTTTAGTTTGAATAAAATTTCAAATGACATGATCTAATATTTCATTCACTGAGAGATTTTACACTTTTATACTAAATGAGCTGGTTTTAAATAAAGAAAAAAAACGTCCCAACATTTTTGGAATTCGGGTTGAATTTCTTGTAAGAACTTTTTGTACACGTTCTGTGCATTTCTTAATTTATTATATCCGGTTTTATTATCAGAACTGTAATCTGTTCTTCTGTAAATGTGGGCAGAAAATCACATTTGTTTTGTACACAAAGTGTGTTCAGTGTAACCAGATTCTCAAACAACTCTTACGAGTCCATTCATTAAATGAATTGACCAAAAAGATTCACTGGATGTTTATGAGACAATATGTAGTTAAATATACACTTTCATGTAGTTGGGACCAATTATGACTCCCTTGTTGCAAAATCAGAGCTCCCTAGGAAACGATGGTATAAACACAGCTTTCCGTGGTATTTATGCTGCTTCCGAAGTGGTTTCTTCACCACCTTAGCAGAGTAAAGATGCCCTATCTTTAGGATACACGAAACTGTACAGTTGCTAGATGCAGTGGATATTTATCTCCATGTTATCATTTGTAATTTTATAATGGATATTCAGAGGTGAAGACTGACTGTAATGGATTTATGGAGAGTTGTATAATGTCTAGCTTTTAGCCTGTCTAGCTAAATTAGTGTCTGGCGTCAGTACCAATACAAATTAAACTGATTCACAAAACTCACTTTTCTCATTTAACTCAAACAGAACATCCAAGCAGAGACATAAATCTGACCAAGACGGTCTATAACATTTTGAGAATGGCCTTAAATGCCCTAATACAGTAGACTTACACAGATGCACAGAAACATAAGGGATTTCCAATGGAAAAAAGGGCGGGAAAAAAATGCTCTAACAATTGCAAATTTACAAATTGCCAAAATCATTCATCTGCAACTTTTGTTGTTGTACAAAATTAATTTTTGCAGATGAACAACTTAACAATACAAAAGTGTTCAGAAATGGGACACAATTAAGATTATATTAAAGTAGCTTATCTAGTTTTA
>JAUMHI010000051.1:1090270-1101039 GCA_032359435.1 Enteromius unitaeniatus
TGAACAACTTAACAATACAAAAGTGTTCAGAAATGGGACACAATTAAGATTATATTAAAGTAGCTTATCTAGTTTTACCACTCTTTGATTTAGGCAGAGTTACTCTTTTGAACAACCTCCAGCTTTAGCATATTTGGAAAGGTCAGCAGAAGATTTATAAAGTGCTGTTAAAACCAAAAGCGAGGATGCTGGATCTACAACATATGCAGATAAAAATCTATTTAACATCCACATTTGAAATGGTCCATTACATGGACAGAAAAACAGCCCACAGCACATAAACAATAATTTACCAAGGACAAAGGCAAAAACAAGTTTAAACATAGAAAAATGAGCAAAGAAAAAAAAACTGAAAAACTACAAAGACCATAAACAAACCAAAAAAAAAACGTAGTGGTGTCAATGGAGAGTACAAGATTCAAAACAATAAACATGACATTAATAGATGAAACCTGTCAGGTGATTTTTGAATTAAACAATTTGGATTTATGAATAGTTTTGAGTTGTGTTAACTCACTTTTAAAGCTAACAAAAAGCTAGACTGTGAAACATGTTCATCATCCACTTCATCAATCTGCTTAATCCCCCGAATCATGCAATTACTGTGCATTGTTCTTCTCTCTGAATTTATGGTTTGTTTTCTGTGGTTTAGTGTAAACCGCTTTGGATTTCTTACGCTTAACCTGTAATGAGATAATCAACTGCTTCAAGTGAGAAGAAATCTGGCCAAATAAGTTCAGTCATAATGGCACTAGTGCTTCTCTGGTGGAGTACTGCCTGAAAACAGTTGAGCTGTTTAAAAAAAAAAAAAAAGTGACTAAAAAAAAAAGTGGCTAAAGGCCTTTTCTTACCCATAAGCAGCAAACAATAGTCCAGTGATGAAGCCTATTAAATTTGAGCTTTGTTTTGCTCGTCTAAAACCACTCAATATATAAATTAACTAAAGATTTTCTTTCACAAAGATTTGTTATTTCCCTAAATAAATCAAAATCAAGGAAATACAATCAATGAACTGTAAAGAAACATTCAAAAAAAGCTATTATATTGGCAGAACAGCTTAAAGGTGCCTTGCACCATTACTAGTGTAAAACTACTTTTAGTTACACATGAAATCTTTATTTCAATGGGCCATTTACCTAAAATTCATTGCATTTCACTTCATTTTATATGAAATATTTCAGTACTTTTACATTTGGAAACATTATTGCATAATAAAAAGCATGTAAACACGCTTACAAACTATTGCTTCTACTGACCACTTGTATATTTTACCAGTGTTACTGATGTATTTAATAAACTATACCAATACTTCATGGCATGAGTAGTTAACTTCCTCAAGCACCTCTGTGTCTTTTTCCCCCATTTTCAGTTTTGCTTCAGATCAAATGCTGCACTGTTTTGATTCAGCAAGTAATTCCAGACCTCCATGAACTTATGTGCTCCATGAAGGTTTCTCCAAGTTCCATTAATATTCTGGCTTGTGAAATGGCCAAATCAGCTCTCAGAATCACTGAGATTTAAATACTTAGGTCTAACGTGCCAAGAACAGCTAAAAAGACCAAAGTATTGTTTTTCATCTAGAAAACAAATGAAGAAACAATGAAGTCTGAACAAATCAGAACAAATGCTCTATTTATACTGCATACAACATAAATGATCTGATATGGAGTTTATCCTCAAGAATAAAACCACCTGCAAACAGACCTGAAGCGGCCCAAAATTAAAACTGATGCAATATGATCCCTGGACACTCACAAAAAATTTTTTTCTAGCTGTTGAATTTAATTAAAATGAGCTAAAGCAATGCAATTCTTAGACATTATGTTACAACTTAAAGTAGAAAAAAAAGAACTTTAAGTTTCCTTTAAATCTGATGTTTTAAACGATTATCTGAGAATCTCACCAATATCACATTTAGCAAGTCTACTCCATCTATCAAATCTCAAAGATTTTCCAAATTAGATTCATTAGGAGTGAGACTATTATTAGGTTATGCTACAGACAGATAATATTATTGTCAGAAGCCACAAATCTTTGCTACAGTATTAATGCAACAAAAACAAAAAAGTAGAAAAAAAACCCAACATGAAACATGGCCACATAACATGGTACATTTGTTAGCGAGAATTATGCATTCATCCAACATCTCCCTTTCTGTCTTTCCAGCAATAGTGCCATGTGCTCAACAGATGTGGGAAAACAAGGGCTTTCCTTTCGTAACTCAAACATGTTCTGTATAGTGGCTTGACAATATCCGGCGTACAACCTCAACGCTTATTAATAAAACTCTGACCCCACTTCACAAAGCCAGGAAGCTCTTCTCACAACTCCAGAAATCTGTTTTCCTTCACGTCAGATTTAAATCAGTGATAATGGTTTGTCCCAAATATAGCGCTAGTCTCAATCAGTCCATACATTTCATTGTAAATACTAGTGAAACTAAATGTTCTCCTTTAAATTCAACTGAATGTGCCGCTGGTAGCATTTCAGCAAAATGACATTTATGTTGCTTATTTTGCGAAAAAAAAAAAAAGTCCATGAGTGTGTTTGGTTTCATCCAAAAGAGATTAATGTGACTCAGGCAAGGTCTTATCTTAGGCAGTTGTATGTATTGTGTATGTTTGGAAATGAAAAACCTGGGGTGTGATGCTAAAAGGATAGTGCTTTTGGAAATGACAAGGCACCAACCTTACGGCAAATGTAACCGAGACAACCATGCCCTTTAGTTCTTTTAACATGACTTTTATACAGGATTTGTACCAGAGCCCTTTTCATCACAAGTGCTATGCTGTACCGGGTGTGCTACCAAGCATGTTTACTATGCCAAAAAAACACAAACGTTCTGAGCATAAAGAAAAGTAAACAAAGTATCGTGCTAGGAACCACAAGATAATAATTCGTTATTTATTTAGAATCTGGCCCTAAAATCCCGATTTCACAAGTTGTTTTAATGTGTAATGTATGTTTTTGGAGTTTTGTGAAAATGTTGGTAGAGGCTATTTAAATGACTTAAATTCACTCACGAACGATGTCAAACACAAGTTCTCCAAATTTCTTAGTGACCTTTTAGGCCAAATACCACCTTCAATCAAATTAGAATCAACTTTAAGGGTAAACATAATTGCATCTTGACTTCAGGTCGGTCCCTTCAGCTTTTGGCTGGGAATAAAAGTGGTGTGAGTGCTTGTAGACGTACGAGCGTGGACACACCAGCAGGGCACTCCACATACCACAGGAGGGTTTAGAGGAGCCCAAAACAAACAGCCTCTTATGAACAGACTCATGGCTCACAGACAGAGACGCTCTTTTTCCTGACCTTTAACATACCGTGTCTGGGTGAGAGAGTGTTTCTTCTCTTATTGCTACAGATTAGTACCATTTACACAAAGTCAACATGAAATGAAAATTATGCTACATCGAGTAACGAAAAATGCATGGCAAATTTTCAGGAGGAAGATTTAGCAAGTGGTATAGATGCGTTTTGTTATAAAGGTTCCCAACCCCCAGTTCTTTTCATATCCCTCTCTCTCATATCCTTTTAATGGCCCCCAGACGAAGATCAGATAAGTCCAATTTCCTTTGATTTTATCCTGACTCCATTGGAACGCCATAGACCACAATTCTGACCGAAAGTTACTGAATTACGAATGAAAAACAAAAAATAAGACCGGCTCAGAGGAAGCATTTATGGTTTAGAAGCCACTAGAGGAAGTCTTTACTGTCTGTGAACAACCGCAATTAAACTTAAAAGAGCCCGAACCAGCAAACAACAGGACAAAACATTCATCTATTCATTCATTCTCACTCATTCAACCCGAGTACAGCTCCTTATGTATGCTTTAATTACTTCTGCATTAAATAATAAAATAAATCCCTGCATTTTCCCCTTAGCATCCATTAACAGAAAGTTGAGTGTTTTGTAAGTTTAGTGTATTTTTTTTCCATTCGCCATTCTAATACCCTATAGGCTGCATATAATGACAGTATCTGTCAAAAGAACATGTTCTTTGGTATCAATTCATTTTCAAATGCTGACGTTTGCATTTATGTACGCTCTCTATGAGCATGTTATATAATTTGAAACTGTTTTTACTTTATAAATCTTTTGATTTGTGCCCAAGTTTTACATAAGACGACAAGATAATAGTTAAAAATGTAAGTCACATGAACCGCACAACATTTGGAATTTCCAGCTAAAAGCAATCATATACAAATACTACTGTTCAAAAGTCTGTTACGCTAACCAAGGTAATATTGTCAAATATTGTTTCAATTTAAAATAACTTACCAATGTAAATATATATTGTAAACTGTAATTTATTTGGGTGACCAAAGCTGAATTTTCAGCATCATTACGCCAATCTTCAGTGTCACATGATCCTTTATAATTATATCCTTTATGTTATAAAAGTTGTAGAAACCGTGACAGATTTTATTTTTCATGATTCTCAGGTGAATCAAAAGTCCAAAATAACAGCATTTACATCAAATTGATTAGTTACTGTAATTTTTTTCAGTAACACTTTATTTTATAGTTCCTTGTTAACATGCATATTTCTAGAATATTAGCCATTTATTAGTAGTAATTAAGCACATATTAATGTCTTATTCTACATGACCTTGTTCTACATCACTTATCCTACCCAATACCTAAACTTTACAACTACATTACTAACTATTAATAAGCAGTAAATTAGGAAATTTATTGAGGCAAAGGTCATATTTACAAATTTGCTGAAAGTTCAAAGGATTCAATGCAAAAATTGTGTTTTGTTAATTCAGATTTCAAATGCATGCATGCAAATTGTGGTTAAACCGTTTTGGGGATAACAAAGATTTGTAAATTTACATTTGAAATTATCTTTTTGTACCTGCTTTCCCCTGAGCAGTTTTGTAGTATTGATCTAGTGGATAAATGAGAAATGTTCTTTCTCTATAGAAACTCTAAGCAGTGTAGCTATGAGTTTTCAAGAGCAATGCTTCTGTGATCACTGATTGTGGTCATAAAAGAGCCTTTTGAGACGGACTGCATCTGACCGGCACATCTACTGTCATCCTTATCCTCGCTCAAGCGGTTTTCTCTCTGGATCTCCCCCACTTTCCCTCTCTGTATGTCTCTTTGTTGTTTGTCAGCCCTCACCTTCCTTCATGTCAAAGCACTGTTAACGACCCTTAACAAAGCACCATTTACCTTCAGTCACAATGAGAGCCTTTTGGCCCAAATAACGCCCCGGCTTAGGCAAATAAATTGTTGGTGCAGGATATAAATCACTGCTTCTCAGGACTGGGATTTACACGAACATCAAGTGGCGATTCACAGGGCCAAAAGTGTTTATTTAACCTAGGGCTTCTCAATGGGGGCAGTACCACCCCCCAGGGGGCGTTCAGAGAGTATTTGGAGGAGTATTGGCTGTTCTGAGCTATTCTAGTGCACGCTGCTAGTTTACACTAACTATCGCTTCTTATTTCCATAGCTTTCTGTAGCTGACTTTCCGTGAAAAACAATAGCTAACATTTAGACACAATAAACACAAGAATACGATAAACAGTATGCTTTTTCATGTTTCGAAAAATGTATATGCTTTTTGTTTGCTGTTCGGCTAAATATAGCCTAATTTATCTGCTCATCTGCTCAGTAAGGTTGTATTTATTGGATAAAAAGCAATCCCATTACTTTTTGTTTTCCTCTCGTGCAAAGGATCCAACTTTCTCCAAATCTCAGCTTTCAGTGTCACATGATCCTGCAGAAATCATTCTGATTTTTTTATTATAGCTGGCACACCACACTGACAATTGAATTTTAATGACCTAACTAAGATATAAGTCAGGACAGCACTTAAATAGTAACTACGATCACCAAATTTCATGATTTTGTGAGAACATATCAAAGGAGGATTTACATTTCATCCATTTGCATGCATAAATGTGGTATTTGCTGACCAAAATTTCAATGCCATGTCAGAAAATATAGATTTATTATATAATTTTTTACTTTTATTGGAGCACCAAACCTCACTCCTACCCTAAACCTACCCACCTCTGAACAATATAATACACACACAGGTGAATGCAGCCACAGGTATTTATTGTTCATTAACTGATCATAAATGAGCAGTATAAATACATTACAAACAAGCCGTGTCACATTCCAAGTCTTTATGCGAAGAAGAGAGCAAAACACAAGGTTTTAAATCACTAAAAATGATCCAGCTCAGTTAACGCGTTCATGTCTCATTCAGAAAACATACTCCCGTCTTGTACAATATGACATACAATCGGTCACGAGATACACAAGAGCCGATAGTTTTTCACAACAGCATAATGCAATAGATCACGAGACACACGAGCCAATGGCATTTCACAACCAATGTTGATGTAAGGATTCTTGTAGCAGCCTTTTTTTAAATTGCAGAAAGTATTTTGAAAGTTTACGGAAGACGGAGACAGCAACTGCCTCTATTACTCTTCTCAAATCAATCGTTTTGCCTCAAAAGACTTGGAATATTTATATTTTTCTAATTAATTGATGACAGATGGTAGGTTTAGGAGCAGGGTTGGGATACGTGCTCATAAATGTGTAAATAATATCATTTAAATAAAACCGTTTTTACGGTTTAAATTGAAAAATCACACCCCTACATATATGCAATAATGCCATTGTTTTGACCCAATATATATTTTAATTATTACGATAAAATTAAAAAAAAATATTGCTTCGTCATATTGGTGCTAAGGGTTTCCTAATTAAAACAACTAGGACCCTTCACGTCAAAAAGTGACTAAAAAGGGTACCTTGAGCTTGAAAAAGCGACGCAAAAGGGTCAAAATGTGACGAGTTGGAGTGAGACTGTGTGAAAAACAGGGTATTTTCTCAAACTAAAAGACAAATATTAGCCTATTGTTTTACACGGAAAGCTAAGTGAAAAAATCCAAACGCATCACAGCAGTTAAAAGGGTGTTTAAGAGTTTCAATGTTTCTATGTGCATGCAATCTATACCTTATTTGTGAGGTTGTGTGTTGTGTGCAGTGTAGTAGCGTATTAATTTCGAGCGGAGGTTAGCCATTTGTACAATAAACTACTTAAAATGTGAATTCACTGACTTTTAAATATCCACATGCTTAAGATATAACCTCCTTCACTTGTCCATCACTCTCATTATAACCTTCAGCTTCTTTCTGATTTGAGTGATCCAAACTATCTAAATGACGTTTATTGCTAGAATTCTTGATAAAATGCAGTTATGTTATGGGCTGTTGGCTTTAATTGTGCTTATGATGGAGTGGTAGTGGGTGCGCTCTCATAGTGACCTACCTCAATCCAGTCAATACCAATACCAATTCCCAATATCTTCCCGAACTTGTAAATGCTTCTCATAACTGGTTTGATAAGTTTGGTAAGATGTTTGGCACATATTGTGACCTAAACTCAGAGCAGATGCAGAAATGCATTCTTGTTGAGAAGCATTTACCACGAACAAAAAAAACTGAATCATGATCTGCTCACATGTAAAAGAACACAGTGCTGTGCTTTGCTCTGAAAACACAATCAAACTATAACACAACTGCAGGTTTTAGTTTGATAATGTTCAGCCCTACTGTAAACGCACAGTTAAAATTATTAACAAGCTAAGTTTTAGTTTCTAAATGTATTCTTTTGAAAATAAACATGGGATAAAATGCCGTGGAGAACAGACTGTAATGTCAGCAACTCATTAACCTATTATTGGGTCGCAAGCTGTTTTTTAAAAGCGGTTCCCAAATATGGACAGAAGACGTAACCCAGTACACTCTATTCAGAGTAGACCACACACACACACACAAGCTATTGTGATAAATTCATCACTGCTGATGTGCGTCCTGTACTGCCTCACAGGACTTGATGATAACACCCAGAACTGGAACAAACTGTCCTGGGACCCTCGTTATTCTCCACGTATAACATCATCATGACTTGAGTTTCCATATACATAGAGCTCTGTGGTCGGCCAAAGCTTGGGTTTTCTTCTTCAGCCTGTTGTTTTCATAAAGTGTGCCTCTCCCAGCTTACAGGGCTTCAACGGTGCATACTTCAGCACCTCACGCAAAGTTTACAGTTTCTCTACATAAACACAGCCCAAATGGATCAGTGTGCTCAGGATTAAGAACCAATCTCACCCTCCTGAACGTGCCAAAAGCTACTGCCGTTTCTGCCTTACAAAATTACAGATTAAAAGAGAAGCCAGCAGATATATGCCAAGATCAACACTTTTTTTTAGCAAAGACCTATAGATGTGGCCTTGTCTCTGACACATACTGGATACACCATGAAATAACTTATTCAGACTGAAATTTTCTACAAGAAATTGGTGATTGTCCACAATTTAGCTTTAGTTAAAAAAAATTCAACTCTTACCTATATCATTTAAGACTCTTGCAATAACCCTTATCTGAAATATCATACATAAGTGATGTGGCTTTATTGGAAGCAAAGCTGATTAATTGTTTGAATGTTGAAGAAAAAATACAAGAAAAACTATCTTGGCAGACAACTCTGTGGATGAAAACTGTGAATAACCTTAATGCAGATACTTTCGTGTTTAGAAAAGTGGGTGTTACATTCCAGAATAGAGCCAGGTGTTTAAAAGGAAAAAAAGTATGAGGGATTTCTGACATCTGATGAAAAGTTGTTTCAGAGGTCCGGAAGGTGATTACATTTTAATTATATTCTGAAAACAGACATTGTATTTACTTGAAATAGCATGCACAGATTGGCCATGCCCTATAAGACCAGAAAAGTACATTAATCAAGTAAAAGGGTGAACGTTCAGGCTTGCAGATAAATGAACCGTTACTTCCTGTGGACTAAATCTCGCTCCATTGATCATTTATGGGTGTACACTCAAATGCAAAACAAGCCTCTGGTTCTTCTCCGCAAGACATCTGGACACCATTTCACACTTAAAAATACACAAATTAATTCTTGAAAATAAAAATAAATTAATTAATCACTTGTCCAACACTAAGGTGTTTATAGGATTAGGCTAACACTTACCGGCAATCAAGCTTTAGGTAAGAAAGGCTCAAAATTAACTAACATGGCCAGTATCGTTTAAGAAATTAGATGGCTTCTTTTAAAGAGAGCTAATACATATATGTAATATTCTGCAACAAATAAATCATACAGGGCTATAACTAATCATTATTTTAATAAATTGATTAATCTGTTGATTATTTTATTGATTAATCAAATAAACTAAATGGAACAACTCCAAAAATGACTAATTATTACAAATACTTTAAACTAAACAAATCAAATATAATGCATTATTTACAAAATTGTTGTTCCACATATTCCAAATGATGTGCAATCTGAAGGCTTTTATATACAGTGGATGCATCATGGTGCAGCTAAATTTGAAAATCCAAGCTAATACTGTATTACTACATTAAAATGTATAAAAAAAGATGCATATGCATATGAACTCTTTCTTTCGTTTTATTTATTTGAATTCTGCAGAATCTGGCCGTCCTAATAATCTAAACAATTAAATTTATATAAAAATATATCACCATGAAATGATCTCCAACTTAATTAGTGCAATACTCCATTACCAAATAAGTCTCTGGTTATAGATGTCTTGTATCTATTATCTCTCTGACAGCCCAGGTGCGTCTGTGCAATAACAACTTCAAATGGAGAAACCATGACGTTCTGCAGGAAATAAGGGATCAGAATAAATCTGCATGGAGACCTACAATATGGTGCAGTGGGGCCATTCTGATTTACTGTGGCCTTTTTACCGGGTGCGAACTCTGCAAAGGCTGCCAGAATGTACAGCTGCTTGACTCCACCCACGAGACATACTTTCTACATACCTGCAAAATAAACAGACCATGAGCCACACAACTGAGGCCTTCAGGTTACACAGAGACTAATAGTGACCCAGGGAACACATAAACACTCATTTTTGTGCAAGATGCCAAACAAGATTCCTCCTGCACTTTTTTTCTTATAAACAGTGTTAGTATTTTTTTCTCAGCGAAACGCCCTGGCCAGGTGCATCTGACAGTGTCCTTAAGTACTACAATCCAAACCCACCACACCTCTAACAAAATCACACGCATCACAAGCCATGCCCACTACACCACACCCACCACACTGTCCCATGCCACACCCACTACAAAACACACCCACCAGTCCCACAAAAAAACAAACAAAGTGCAATAAACCACACTCACAATGAGTCACAACCACAACAATGTGACACTTCTAATGTCGTAAAGATGCGAGTGTTTAAAAAGTAGGGCTGGGTGATATATATCGTACTATATATTATGTGCATCTCATCAGTAAAGACGGTTCTTTGATTAGCGGGAAAACTCAGTCAGCTGTTTTTGAAAGGAACGACAGCTTATAAACAGAGCCGTAGATCACCGAGAAGCTGCGCGTTGAATCACCCGCGAAACTCAACGCGCAGCTTCTCTGTGATCTAAGGCTCTGTTTATAAGCTGGCGTTCCTTTCGAAAACAGCTGACTGAGTTTTCCCGCTAATCAAAGAACCGTCTTGGCTAAGACTGCAAGTGTGGGTATTCGGACAAGGCAGCCCTCACAATAGGCCACTACAAGCCACACACTACAAACCACACCCACACTTACTAGAAACTAGACCCACATCCCCACACTCACTATACACCACACCCCTACTCACTATACACCACACCCACAATCCATCCACACAATAAACCACATCCACATCCCTACACTCACTAAACACCACACCCACAATCC
>JAUMHI010000051.1:1103498-1117066 GCA_032359435.1 Enteromius unitaeniatus
ATCCCTACACTCACTAAACACCACACCCACAATCCATCCACACTACAAACCACACCCACATCCCCACACTCACTATAGTATATGTTTTGCAAAAAACATGGTTTCGAGAGGATCGTGAACGAAGTAATCACCCACGGCTGGCAGACGATTTCCTAATCAAGCACGTCCCTTTACTATAAAATAACCCAGTTTCTATGTTCCCACATCTCGCCTTGATCGTATCCCTCCTCCTCCCCTTCTCCACCTTCTTCCTCATACCTCACGCCCGGGGGCGCAGACGGCGAACGAGCCAAGCGCCCTCACCCTCACTAGGGTTATATTCCCTAGGGTTCGGAGTCCGCCGTTCTCCCGGCTCGCTCCCCAGACAGCTCGCCAAATTTGCACTGTTTCATTCTATTTGATTACCAGGAAACGTGAACTCTTGAAACACCACAACCCATCCTCACTACAAACCACACCCACAACCCATACTCTCAGATGGTGTCATACACTGCTCAGTCTGCTCACCACTGCTTAAAGTCAAACATATCTCATGACATCCATAAACCACACCCACTACAAGCAAATAGCATCTTTTACATTCTATTTTTCATATTTCAAAGAAATAAAAATACAACAAAATGCACCTCCAAAAACACATCTTCATTTTCCACAACACCCCCTATTAGACTGAAACAGGATATTCAGCATGTTCTTGTGTTTTCCTGAGGAGATTCAGACCGATTCCCTGGGTTTTCTGAGCTTCCCAGCAGCTTAACTTCTACACGCTCTGAGTGAGGACTCCCAGCGGTCACAGACTTCAAATTGTTTGCAGGCTGACAAGTTCAACAAAGAGCACAGCTGCCTTGTGTTTTGTTCACAGCAGAGGCAGCCAATCACTGCACTCATGAAACATAGTGGGAGGGATAAAATATTAGCTTATGCCTCACACCTGCATCAGATTAAAAATAATTGCCACAGGTGTGGACAGGATCGGAAACGGACAGATTTGTACATTTGATAATCTGACAGTTATTAAGAAATAAATGATCCGGCCTAGTAATCAGATAATTCTAGATGCAAGGCTCCAGGTCTTTAACACAAGACATTAGCTTCTTTTAATGCACCATCATTTCTAGCATTGCAAAAGTTAAACCGATTTCATGGTTCGGTAACAGAACTGAAAGATCTTTCATGAGGAGGAAGCATATTTTGTCAAGATGTCAAAGTGCATGTAGACAGAGCAGTGGCCCTCAGGACAAGAGCTCTGTCGGCGAGGAGCTGCTCAGAAACCCCTTGTCAACATCTGCTCTGATCTGTGTCTCATTACATGCACACAGATCCAAATTCACCAGGACTGTAAGAGAACAACGCACCAATTGTGCCAGAGGCAACAAACTAGATTCTAGGCTGTCAATAATAATAATAATAACTGTTATTGTTGTGAAAATATGAAGAAAATATGTATTAATTACTGATAACGTCATTCAAATCAATCAGCAACCAGCCTATACAATACAATTCTGCATCAGGAATTAAATTAATTCAAATTAAATTGAATTAAATCAAGTCTGAATGCCCTACAAGACACGTCCTGAGCTGATTGAGGTTTAGAAGAAACTACACAGGTCTCTTGGGAAGCACAACAGAAATGCATTTGAAGTCTCTAAGCACAGAAAGAAAGAAGGATTTTCAGGCATACTTATAAAAACCAAAGAGAAAAAGTGAGGGTAAAACTGCAGAGACCTGATTTTTAAATCCATGTCAAGCTCTCATGGTTCATAGATCTGCAGAGTCAACTACTTCAATATCCTTCCATAATAATGGGTTTATTTGGGGAAATGTAAAAAGTCCATGAGCAGACAAAATATTGGGTAGTGGAAAAATAATGTCGGAAAACATGGCGTGAGGTGAAGCGAGATACTCCAACTGTGTTATTTTAGGAAGAAGGGGCACAGAAAGTGCACGGAATCAAGATAGTTGTGGGCCGAGTCGGAAAAAAAGAACATCGAGAGCCAGGGAGTCCCTTTGGACCCGTGCTCTCCGAAAGAGCAGTTCAATTTATCATGTGTGAAGTGCAGCTCTCCGTTAACACCCTGAACGATTAAACCAGCAGACATGAGGTGTCCTGGAGAGCACAAAACTAACAGAGCCTGGAAAAAAAAAATCTTTCAAGGACCCATCAACCTCTTACTCCTGTTCTGATGCCAAAGAAATGTGCACCTCAGAAGTGTCTTGGAGAGCACGATGCTGGTTGAGAGGGCTGGGAGATTAACGATGGTTTCACTCTGAACTAAACTTTATTTAGTGCTGACAGTCGCATCTGCCATTCCACCCTTTACACTTACAATCCCTAAGAAATGCATTCAGTGATGTTGAGCAATCCCATAAAAGTGGTTTAACTGTTTTTGCAAGAGAAAGATGGAATGCCATCTCATACGTTTCCTCTACAAGATTGCATGCACTGTGCACAATTTTAACCATTCTAGTACAACCCTTTTTATATTACAGGTCATTTGAAACAAATGTCTCTCCTCAAAAAAAGTCATGGGTCAATGAATTCAAAGGGAATAATTAAACTGATAAAACATGTACCTTGGACCTTTTTTTTAAAGCAATAAACACTTTTCCTCAAAAAAGATGCATTAATAGACATTAATAGAATAAAAACATTAGAGTGAAGATATTAATATATAATACATAAATGGTTTTCCTTTATATTGAAGACTGGAGTAATGATGCTGAAAAATTAAGCTTGGACCACAAACTCGATTTTAAAACATTCAATAGAAATTGACAATGCTAATTGTTTAAATCGTTTACATTAGCAATTTACATTTAAACATCTCTAAGACAACGGTAAACCTGCACTTTATTGTGTAAAAGTTGTATAGTTTAATTGATTTTCTTTAAACTGTTTGCTAACTTCGGGATAGTCGCGCTAGATCGGTTCACTTGCTACTCGCTAGCATCACACTGCGCAATCACCTCATGAGCAATAGTGATTAGTTCAATGGCACTACTTTAGATTCGTTTAAATTCCACGGTGAGAATGACAATATAATATTATATTTAGTGATTGCTGTGGTTTTCAGCGAATGCAAATAATAGTACTTTTGTGAGCTTTTTGCATTTTTACAGTTTCTTTATTGTCCACTACAAAGTTAACTTGTTAACTAGCAAACTTTTCAAACGTAACGTAATTTACTCTGGTTTTACTTATGCATATATAATTTTATTACGCAAACTTACATTATTTTAGCTGTTTACATCTTAACAACTGAATATGCCAGTGTATTTTTAAACAATATATATATATATATATATATATATATATATATATATATATGGTTTTCTATAGTTAAAGAAGTGTTTAGTTTTTATCTGAATAATCGAAAAATCCGTGTTAAAGTTAGTTAATAAAAAGAAAATCGTTCAGTGTTTGTTCATGTTTTTGTGGATGTTACGCGATGCAGGCATTGTCTGACTAGGGGCAAGACATGGGCTAATGACATCATTGTTTCAGAAAATATACAGATTGGCTGTCCACACAAAAACATTTTGAGGAAAAAAGCGTTTTCAGATTTATCCACTCTGGCAACCGGTTTTAAAAAATATCGGCTTCAGTCCCCCAAAACGCTAGATCTGTCAGATCCAAAATTTATGCGTAGCCTATACACCTAAACACGTCTCTGTGTGGACGGGGCCTGAGCGTGTCAGATGAGAGAAACATGCAAAAATGTGCAGAGCAGAGAGTCGCCAGGACTGGAACTGAAAACCCATGTATTAGTGCAAGCCCAAAAGCAAACAGATAACCTCAAATGAGTCTACACTTTTAGATTAACCTGTGGTGTTCTGGACAGGTGTGTATGATACACACAAGCAAAAACGAGGAGAAACACAGGCACAGGAAGTGAGGAGGGGAAATAATGAGGCTCCTCAGTATCTGAGTCACTCTGACTGTACACTAATGCTTTAACAGAGCGTCTCTGGGACACAAAGGCAAGCCTGTAATTAGCCAGCCGGAGTCAGACCCAGGCTCCGCTTTTATTGCCACTGTACGGGATGATTGTCTGATAATGATAACTAAAAAGGCTTACTTATAAAGGCTTGAAGACTCTTTCTACCTTCCTTGAAGAAGACAAAGATCTCTCTGTTTGATGTGGCTTGTCATCCCTGCTTATACACAATCCTGTATCATGATCCTGATCAGATGAGGGCTTCCCACTTAAAAGAGCTTTCATATAAGCTACTCTGCTTGCTGTCAAAGCCTTGATAAGATCATGACACAGGGACATTACCAGAATGCAGAACAAACACTATATAATATCTGAATTCAAACAATTGGAGAGAACAATCTAAACATTTGAATGAGAAGAAAAACTAGAGAATAAAAAGCACTTTATTTGAATGTGTCTTTTTGTTACAGAGCTTACATGTATGTACTATTTCAATACTTCATTATGCATAATTACTAAGCCAAACCCTAATTCTTACCCCAACCATCCAGTAAGTACAGTCTAACTAAAAAAAAGTCTAACCAAAAACATACTTTTGATTAATACTTATATAAATAAAGATTGTTTTAAGTTTTGCCTTTTTGTCGCCATCTCTCTTTGGAAACCTGGAATTGTATCTGCATGCAGAATTATCTTCCTTGCATGGGCTGTACTTTATTTACAGTATTCCACAGTCATGGATTCTAACCTACGTCTTGGAATATGACCAAAATAAGATACTGCCATGTGAACAAGTCTGCCATGTTTGTTCTGAACAACCGAGGAAAAAAGCATTACAATAAATCACGCAAAAAATGGTGATTAGGTGTAACAATCGCATAATGCACATAATTAAAAAATATATATAATTTAATGATTGACTTCCTATGTGTTCATCTTTTTCATATTATACGCCTGCAGCACTTTTGCGACCAGACAAAAAAACAATTATATAATATGGATAAATAGGCCTATACGAGAAACATATAGCAAAAAAACGAAAGAAAAAAAGTTAGCAACAGTGACCCAATTAATATCGAAGATGGCAACGTCCATAAAAGTCACTTTCTGACAATGACAGGAGTCCAATCGTGGCGTGAGTTCTTTCATTAACCGACGGCAGCTTTGGGCGGAGAGTGGAGCATCTGAATCGCGGCCAATAAAATGCGATTTTGTTTTGTCAACACAATTTTATATAGACTATGAGAAGGTAAAATACGGAAATAAATAAATTAATAAAATGACCTTTTAAACCGTTTAACTGATTGTATTACTCGGTCAAAATTCATATCGGTCAGTTAATGGTTAAGCGGTTAAAACGAGCATCCCTAACAGCTAGTTATGCAATACTCCTCTTATACCATAGTCATTTGCAATCACTGACAGGTTAAAGCCATTAATGATGTTTTCAGTGAAATAATTGACCAGAAGGGTAAAAAAAGTTATTACGACAGTTACAACTCAGAGACACAGAAATAAAAAAGTGTGGTTATAGCATTTATTTGAATTAATTATAATGAGAGATGACAGTGAATAAAGGGTTGTTCCTTCAAAAACAGCAATTTTTGTCTGGTTGCTGAGAAATGTAATGTTGCAATCTAGTATCTAGGCAAACATCAATCTCTGATCTCTCTCTGTGTGTGCGTGCATTAATGAAACCAACATATTATAAAACGGTGATTTAACTGACTTGGAACTACCTGTGCATTAAAGTTTTATTGCATACCTACCAGCCAATCAGAATCCAGTATTCAAACAGATCATGATATAAATATTAAAATAGAGACATTCTGTCACCCTTCATTCAACCTCAGGTTGTTCCAAATCTGTATGAGTTTCTTTCCACAAAAGAAGGTATTTTAAAGAATGTTGGTAACAAAACGGTTTCTGGTCCTCATTGACTTCCATGATATTAAAACAAATAGGAAGTCAATGGCTACCGTCAGCTGTCTGGTTACCAACATTCCTCAAAATACGGTCTTTTGTGTTGAAAAGAAACATTTCTTCCTCTTCGTGTGCGGAGCTTGGAAGTATAAACCACTATCCACTTTTGCTGAATGGAAAATAACAGTTTGGAAATTCAGATTTTATTCAATAAAAAATAACATTGGACACAGAATGCCAAGGATGATGTTCCTCATTTTTTGGGTGATATATTTTTTTAAACGTCTAACATGAGTCACTACAGTTGGACTGGGATGGGCATCATCATCTGGTCTTTATTACTACGGCAAAGCCTCCAACTGTGCTCAAAGAACACGGTGTGAGGCGGCTTATGTGTCTAGACCGGGCAAAAAGATCCATTTACAACAGCTTGACCACCGGTCTTCAGGTTTAAACTCCACCCTGGGAAAGTTTGAGGAGATGTGTGTGTGCTGATTTCAATCAGACAGAAGGGAACTGTAAACATCACTACATCAAACACACAAGAGAGAAAGTGAGCGGGAGAGAGCTCATAACATAAGCCACGAATGATTGCACCGGCCGAGAAATGAAACGCAGATGTCATTGTGTACACTTTCAATAAATAGCCGCACATCTAGTTTCACTGTCTGGGTTCCATTAAGGCTCAAACGTTTGAGGCCATCTTATTGATAAAATGACCAACAACGCTCTGCTTTCTAGAAGGCTCTCATTAGTGGTGCTAGTGCAAACGCACAAGATTTGAACCAACGTTGACTTCTACAGACATGAATGATGCCTCAAAATATACAACTGATTGAGAAGAGCTCTATTACTTTTGAAAGTGATCATACTAAGTATTTTTGCCTAGCAGAAACTGAAGCTTCCAAAAAAATAATAAACAAAAATGAATGAATGAAATAAAATTCAAATAAAAATACCTATTTAGACACTTTTAAAACTTTGAGGCCAGGAATATATATATTTTTTAAATGTTCGTATGTCTCTTATGCTCACCAAAGCTGAATTTATTTATAAAAAATAATAATAAATAGAGTATAAATAGTAAAATAGTGAAATGCTTCATTTCAAGTTTTAGATTAAAATATGTTAAAATGTAATTTATGCCTGTGATCAAAGTTTCCAGCATCATCACTCCATTTGCTAGTCTTTAGTGTCATATAATCCTTCAGAAATCATTCTAATACGCTGGTATGCATTTACTACAAATGTTGAAAACAGTTGTGCTGCTTAATATTTTTAGGGGAAACAGTGATATGAGATTTTTCTTTTAATAATGAAAAAGAATATTCAAAAGAACAGCATTTATTTAAAATAGAAATCTTCTTTAATATTGTCTTTACTGTAAATTTTAATCAATTTATTTTTGTCCTTGAACGTGTATATATTTTATTGTCACATCATGCATAATGCTTCCTGTATTTCATATCAAAATTAAGCATTCCAAATAGGAATTAAAATTAGATTTTTTTTTACAATGAAAACTTTATTTACAGTTGTGTCTCTACTGTCACTTTTGATCAGTTTAATGGATCTTTTCTGAATAAAAGTATGAATTTCATTAAATATATTTCAGCTGAGCCAATAAGTAAACACACAACAGCACATCGACGCTGAAAGGTTTCATCAGATAATAATGACTTGTCTGCACACTCTTGGTATTTTCCTCCAAATGCAAACTCAGATGTTATCAAAAGACAGCTAAAGCATCAACCTTATCATCAAGGCAGCTTACCGATGCTCCTTTTATCCCAATGGCTACTGCATGGTTTAACAAAACTGTCCATCAAAAATGGGTCAACATTAAATCAAAACTTACTGCATGTTCACTGTCTGTGTGTGTGTGTGATTCATTTATGCATTTTTTTCCAATTATTATTATTATTATTTTTTTAAAGGTGGTCTTTATCTTTCATCAAAATGCAATAACCTCTAAAATGACTTTCCTTTTCAGCACAAATTCCTCTAACATTTGATCCCACCCGGCTTTATTCTTTTATGAAACACTCTTTTCACAAGTCATGACATATTAAGGTTTTACAACAAAGAAACATAAAACACTAAAAATGCTCTTAATATAATAGCTGTAATAGTTTCCAATTGTTTCTCACCTAATAAGTTGATATTGCTGAACTGCAGAGATCTGACACACACATTCATTCCACGCCGAAAGCCAATCTTCACAAACCTGATCCCTTTACGGATATTATTTTGAAAGGCCCTTCTCTTCTGAATATTGAAAACAAACATATCCTACGGACCAAACATTAGAGATTATGGTCTGTGGTTTTCAAGCAGAGCTAGTGTTTAAAGCTTATGCAAGAAACTCTTGGTCTCTTCATGAAACTCTGTTTTGTTGTGCAGTTCATTTAATACGACAACAATTCTGAGTTTGACTGTCATTTTCCTTTGAGCCGTTTTTGCTCAAACAAAGTGAGACTGCAACAACTGCACAGGTTTATGTTAAAGAGAAGTTAAAATGAGTCCAGAGTCCATGAAGAAAATATACATCCCAATCCAAAAGAGGCAGGCGATGGTAGACCGTTACATACTTGTGGAAGTATGTGGTATTAAACATGAGGCAATGTCCTGTGACTGTTTATAAGGCAAATTAAAAACAGATTTCAGAGCGTTTCCTAGCGTATCATTAAAGAGCTCGGCATCTCAGCAGCTCCACATGAAACAGCAGTTTGCTGAAAACACACTTCCATCTCTATCAAAGCAGGTATTAATCAAAATCTTTCAGACAACAGCAGGGGGAAAAAAGGTGGGAAGACTGAAACAGTAATATCACTGTGCCACATATAAAAGCCTCAAACTTACATGAGAATCGGGTTTATATCTGTTACATCAACTGGTATGGTTATAATGTCTCTACAAGAATCTAAATGACACTGAAATGGATAATTCTATGATTTGTAGCATTTTTTTCACCATTTTTAAAGCTTTGAACACATGTAAATGATAAATATATTAAATATTTAATAAATATATAAAAAAAAATAAAAAATAGAATTAACTTTTTTTCCTTACAAAAACTTTTTAAAAAAGTTAATTGCGAATCCCAAGTTTAGATCTAGCAATTTTAAGAATAAAAACCTCACAAAAAAAGGTTGCAATTTCTCAGAATTGTGGAATTTTTCTTGCAATTTGCACAAAAACGAACAATTCTGATTTTATTTCTACGATTTACATCAGTTAAATTGTGTAACTGCAACTTTCTCACAATTCTGACTTTTCTCTTCAATAAAGTCACAATACCAAGAAATAAAGTGAGAATTGTGAGGAAAAATTTCGCAATCACTTTTTTTTTTTTTTCAAATGGCAGAAATGGCCTTCCATAGGATGTATATCCCGTCAACAGTGTGGGTATTTTCCTTGTGCTTAATTTTACGCTGGTACTACAATTTGTATTTTATAAATAAAAACAAATTAACCACACCGTACACCCACCACCATGACTGCTTGAGCTAGAATCTCCTGTCAATGCGGATTACAAAGCGAATGCATTTTGAATAAATTCCTTCCTGGCAGTGTGAAGCCAACAGAACATGCCTCTGGGTTATTAGTTTCTTGGCTTATCTCGCTGAGAGGCTCTGAGGATCAGTATCTGTCGGCTCCGTCAGCTGATGGAGTGCAGTGATCCGCGGTGAACACCTGCTGCCGCAGACGTGAATCGGGCCTCGCTGACGGATGGGTGATGAACGCACAGATCTATCGCTGGCTGAAGGCCATAACACATTTCATTTCTCCAACAGCTTGGACGCAAGCTTCTCTACAGATCCTTGATTCATGAAGGTATAAGGATCACAAATGATAACTATATCTGGACAGGCGAGCTAGACGTTTGTTTCTTTTTCTGTGGGAGAGGTCAAGAGAAGGACGTTTCGTAAATTCCTTTTAGTACGCAAGATCTACAGGAATTACAAATGTCTTATTTAAGTGCCATTCATCAATAGATGTTTTTGCACTATGAAAACTAAATGAGTTTCCCGTTTTTGACCTATTGCATTTTTGATTGTTTACATGCAAGTCATATAAAACCATGACGAAATATAGTTTATGATAAAATGAAGCAGGATTAGGGGTAAATCTGTTTTGGAGTTTGATTTAGTGGTTCAAAACGTCCAGAAAAAGGAATGGTTTACCCCAAAATTCTAAACTATTGAAAGATTACTTGTTTGCTTGAGTTTGTTCACTTGCTCACCAGTGAATGAAAAAAACAATCACAATAATCCACACCACTCCAATCCATCAACTAACATTTTGAGAAGAGGAAAGCTTGTTAAGAGACAAATCCATCGTCCATAGTGTTTTTAACTCGAAACCGCTGCTTCCTGCAAAAATATCCAGAGTCCATAATCCATAACTTATTCTCCGATGAAAAAGTCATCTTGTCTGGTTTGAATCAGGAGAGAAATCTGCACACATCAAGCACCATTTACAAGCCAAAGCAGTCCAAAACAGCTCTAAAAAAATATAAAAAAAATAATTTTGATTTGAGAGAGAACTTAAAATCTTAACGATGGATTTGTTTCTTTCAAACATGCTTTTCACTTTTTGCTACATTAACTGACGAGTTGGACTGGTGCAGATTTGTGGATTATTGTGACGTTTTTATCACCTTCTTTAACATGGATTATATCTTTGGTCCCTACTTCATTCAGTCGGTCTGTTGGGGTTCAATCAATACACTGGAGTGTCGAAAACAGTATACTACCTCACAGCAATTTCCAATTTCCTTCTACGTCTAGAAAAATTAAATAACCACAAGCATTCCTATACCTACAGTTCATGATTGTCACTAAAACAGATTTATAGTAGCTTTAGAAATGCTTTCCATAAATGTAATAAATAAATAAATAAACTTGTCTAGATTTGATCATCTAGTTCAGTGATATCTTGAAAGTCATCTTTATTGTACAATCTTCCTTTTATCCATATTTGTAAGCTACACCCACAACCCTCCCCTCTGAGCACACAGCTTTCTGACCCTCTTTCTCTTTCCTAAAGTCTGCCAACATGGCCTGCAGGCATGCACGAACACACACACACACACACACAGGCGTACACACTCAGCAATGCTCATGCACAAACAAGTACTGCTGATTAACATCTTACAAGGCACTAGATTAAAGGCAGTTTCTTACAGTTTCTGAAAACACATCAGCTAGAGGATCGGCCATTTCCTCATCTAAACACATCAAGTGGCATTTATGGAGGCGCACAGCTGCTCTTCCCTGTGCTTTGCCCAGCAGGATTCACACCTCATGAAATATGTTTGTACCATTCAAATTTGGACTAAATAAAACGTGCTGAAGTTTTACAGGTACAGTTTCATTCCTCAGACTCAAATGTCCAAAGTCCTGACAGAAGTTCCTGCCAGAACTTGCACGTAAACGGTTACTGAGCGAAGCAGCTTAGAGCTCCACAGGAACTGAACAATCTTCTGTCATCACTGAGGCTCTGAAACACTCAGAGAAGCTCAATAGCTGACAAATAATGTTTATTTACTTTTATTTCAGTGCTACATTTTTTTTTGTATCTAAAAACTAAACCTAAAGATCCCACTGTCTCATTTCAATAAGGACCAATGGCAGCTCAGAGGTGTTTAACTGAGTAAAGTCTCAAATATGAAATGAACAGTGAGATTTTTTTTATGGAATCTTAAGACAAAATATACAAATTTAAATTGCATGCGTTTTTAGTATCATTTGATATATCAAGCAGTTCTGGCTCACGTTATGATGAGAACGCTGAGCTCATATACTGGAGCAGTAAAATTTAGGCCCAAACTTTTTTCACCACACCGGTTTGTTTGTAACTGCATGAAATTCAATTCTCCAGCATTGATCAATCCAAGTATGTGTGCCTCTCCAGCTCCAGTCTTCTCGAAACACATCTGGCTGAGCTAATATCTCATGAAAAACCCAGCTCAACGCTGCCATATGAAAACGACGTATAAGCATGAATAAGCATTTTGCTTTTTGTCTGATGGTCTATTTTTATCTGTCATGCAAAGTGGAAAAAAAAACTCCAACATAAGCAGCAGAGTGGCACCAGAGACAGAGACGCAGGCCAATTTTCCAACAGAAGGCAACCACATTAATGTCCTTCTCCTCCAAGGAGAGATTACTACTGAAGTACTGAGGCTCTGCTCAACGTTATAGTTTATTTCTGATCTAACTCTGGGTGGCCTCTGGAAAAATGTCACCTTGTTGGTGTAATGTGGCGTTTGGACAAATCGGGGTCCTTAAGCTGTCAAGGAAAATCATAGGTGTGGGAGTCACATTAGAGACGTCCAAAAACAGGCACTTAAAGAACAATCCCGAGACATGTTTGGCACAGAGCAGTGAGGCTGTTTATCACACCACTGAACTTTTGATGTTACAGAAAGGTAGTCCACCGATGGCCACAAAATAAAGGAATGGAACGAAATGGTGGAAAATTTATATAACAAAGCATTTTTTTTTTTACTTGACAATGAGGTTATCTATGGAAGCCTGTTTCAGCCAGGAAATAATGACTTTCTCTGTCATAATACAGACTTTGTTTCTTGTCAGAATTATGAAAAATAGATATTCTTGAGTCTGTGTTGGAAACAGGATTTTTGGCTATTTATAATTATTAGATCTGATTCTTCTTATCTATACTGTAAAAAAAAAATTACTAGTAAAAGACCGAAAATTCCACAGTAAAAATCTGTCAAATGGTTAACGGTAAGTTCCCAAACTACATACAGTGCAAAACTGCATTGCACGTTACATGTAATTTTACGGTAGTATGCCACCTTTGGTCTTAATGTTTTATTTTATCAGTTAATGAAATGATGGTATTTAAATGTAAACTTAAGTTAAAACCATAAAACTTAAATGTAGCTACCTTGCTTTTTACAGTAAATTTCTGCTAACCACAGCTCCTATTGTTTTTACCGTAAATTTTAATGACACTTTTTTAACAGTCTAAGTAAGCACTTACATACAGAATAGGTTACAAAACATCTGGTTTATTTTATTTTATGCAAAAAATCTGAATCAGCAAAATGCTCAGTCATATTTCCTTACACATTAGGTCAAAATATATAAAAACCCTTGCGATTTAATGCGGTTAAATAATCAGTATCAAATAAACGGCCCATGGGCAATTCTTTTTCCATTTTAATCAGGTTAATGCTTAAAAACCAAGCATTCAAGAGCAAGGAAGAAGGAAAAAATGCAGTAATATGTTAAAGATTACACAGGAAACGCCATAAACGTCTTGCTCATGCAAGTCATTGACCTCTATCAAACAGTTTTGTTTTCATGCTGGAAACGTGGAGCCGACCGTAAAGTCACGCTCATAATGTAGTAATGCATAAACCAGCAATATAGCATGCTGAAGCATGAAGAGAAATCTGCCATTACATCACAAAACAGTCACCCAGAGTAATATAATACTGTATGACTCAGCAAAAATAAAAATAAATCACTTTGCGTTGTTTCTATACTTTATACATCTTTCTTTGAAGTATAATGGAGGTGGAAACTTTTATTGCAAAGAACTTGATATTTGATAAAACAACAGCATTTATTTAAAATAGCTTCTATATAATATATATATATATATATATATATATACACACACACACACACACATATATATATATATATATATATGCACATATATACA
>JAUMHI010000051.1:1133564-1147180 GCA_032359435.1 Enteromius unitaeniatus
TATAGCTAATTTTGCCCTTCGTGACAACTGTGAGGGGGGTGAATTTTTTTATAACTCATCCATTTAAATTATATTAAAATTCAGCATAATTAAGGGCGTGGCCACTTGAGTGACAGGTTGAAAAATCAACCGCCAATATATCGACGAGGTAGGCGGGCGTGGTTTCAGCAACCAGGCACCTCAGTTCCGCCCACATCCTGCCTCATTGTCAATTTTGGATCATCCGGGAGTGACCTGTTCCCAAGATGGCGGCGATCGGCTCCGCCCACTTTAGGTTTCAAAAACGCTCTTCAGAAACCTACGAGTGACGTCACGGACACTACGTCCATTTTTTTTTTTTTTACAGTCTATGAGTCAGACACACACCCCCGCGAGGTAATTCCCCAGTTTTTCAATTCTGAGCGTTTTTCCCTGTCTTGATTTTTCTGTTTGTGATTTTTGGACTGTTATCTGTTTACTGATTGTTTGCTGCCTGCCCCGATCTTTGCCTGGATTTTGCCTGTCTGGATTGCTTCTGTCTGTCGTCGATCTACTCTGCCTGTCTGACCATGAAAAATAATAAAAGCTTGCACTTGGATCCGCACTCGTCTGTCCCTTTCATTACAGGTATAGTACATATGAATGGTATAGTATGTATAACACTATATACTATTCATTCAATATAAATTCAAGAAGAAGTATCTAATGAAATCTCTGTCTGAAACACTGTTTGTGTTGCTGCTGTTTCATCAGGGGGTGTTTATAGTTTCTTTCCTCAAAGAGGATGAAGGTTTTAGCACTCGTCACAGGACAGATATATGACAGCTCATATAATTAGGACACAGTCTTTGCTCCGGGGAATATGTGACCTAATTTAATAAGCACCCATCTTCTTAAATTACAAACTGATTTAAGATCAGCCGCCCTTATTGCAACTTCTCAAGTTCAGCAGAAAACTTTTGCATTGATGTTGTTATTCATTCGTGTAAAGCAAATGCTGAAAATAACTCTATTACATGCCAGACCAGTAAAATACAGAGAGTGGCTCCATCAAGTATTCGCAAAATTAAGTCCAATATAATTGTTGGACTGAGTTTGGGGACTAAGTCTAATTCTTCTCTAAATTAGTTTATCTTTTGATCTAATACTGAATTATAGAGTCACCTGATGTTGCATTCATTTTTCTTTTTTATAGTTTTTCATAAAGAAAAAAATAATAATACAAATTATTTTAATAGTAAAATACATTTTACAATAATAATACATAATCAAAGTAATTTAATCAATTTCAACCTTGTTTCTTAAAGTCAGCATGAAAATAAATGTCTCCCAATGTGGTTTATAAATGCATGTAATAGACATGTTATAGATGAGAAATTAATCCGTGCAAAGATTGCTTCAATTGTTTTGATTCATGTTGTTTAATCAGAATAAAATAATTCGATTTTCCTGTTAAAATTATGTCGAATTTTATTACATTTATAAATAATGTATAAAATGATGTATATTAACCCTGCCCCTGTATGTTCATCTGCTTCCACTTTTGAGTGCCAAGACCACATTTCAACATTCAATCACAAGCCATGAACAGAATCACGTCTCTACCTTACAGTTTTTGTTTTATTTCTGATAATCCATTTTACTCAGATGTACATCACCATACAAAAGAAAAGATATATCGCAGCTCCTGTTTCAATACGTCATCAAGCCAGTTTAAAATCCTTCAAATTACCTAAAATGATTACTTGTAGTCTGTGAAGTTGTTTTTTCCAGTGGACAATGGGCGCCCGATTCAATCACCAGTCAGTCTCAGGAATTCTTTCCGTGCTTTAGCTTTAAAAGGCCAAAGGTGGTAAATCTCTCAGCTTAAAGGACTTCAGTCAAACCAAACCCAATGAAACTTTTCAGATTTAGAGAAAATGTGGTCAAAACATAACATTTTGATTGAACAAAATACTCATCAGCCTATTCCATTTTCTTGAAGATCTTCACTGACTTTCATCTAATTAATCTTCCCTCCTCACTCTGCATTTCATGCTGGTCAGCCTTTAGTCAATATAAACACCTTTGAATAACAACATCCACACATTCTTTAACACCAGCTATTAGTGTTTTGTCAAAGAGGGACATCTCTAAATGATTAACATTGGCTTGAATCCTTAATAAAATTTGTGGTGTCGGTATGCATATCACTGAAAATATTGATAAATCAATTTTGAAAGAGATTCTGTTATTTTTCACTGCCAGTGGAATTTGTTTGTTTCACACACCATTGTTAGAGACTAAGCCAAGATATGAGTAACTATTCGATTACTAACCAACAGTGTAACACACTAAAAGTAATCAGATTACTAATAAAGTAATGCGTTACTTTTTAATTTACAAGAAACTGAGTTACTTTTTAAAATAAGTAGTAACGCTAATTTAATTGTTTTCCCATGTCTTTACATAAACGCTCTCCTGTCCTCATGTTGAGGGAAATTGAAGTTGTGTTTCCTGTGTAAAAACGATGCTTAATGTAGTTCTACACTAAATGTGAACATTTACTTATCTCACCTGCACCAAAACAGATTCAGTATTCCTCAAAATGAATAAAAACAGTGAACTCAGACGCACAACTGTAATAATTTAATATTTAAAAAAACACAAATATACGTTTTTAATCCCATAATCCCAAACAGTCTCAAACTAGATTTTCTCACAATCTCGTTTTATCAGTATATACTTCTTTGGTTAAGTGAACTTGTGGTGTGCCTGTTGGGGCTGAAGTATTTTGTCATTATAAGTCTTTTCAGCCTTATTAACTGAGCAAAGACAAATTCTGACATAATGTGTTGTGACAGCCGACATCTCACAGAATGTGTGATGATTAAAAATGGCTGGGGCAAAAAGGGCAAAATTATTCACATCCATGCAGAGCTGAGACTCCAGCCAAGGATAACAGACTCATCAAACACACATGCTTGTAGATGAGCATAAATCAGATGTGTGCGCTAAAATATGTGCTGTTACAACGATTCAAACACACACAGCTACTTAAAGTATTTTTTCTTTTGCTTACTGATTTCACTTAAATTGGCTGAGATTTTCACATAGATTAGAGAGAAAATGCCCCGGAATGTAGTTGTGTTGAGGCGAGTTGGAGCTAAACTCTGCTGGACACAGACCCTCCAGGACTGAGTTTGGACAGCCCTGGACTAGAGTGACCGTAATCAGCTTCAGCGGCTGTAACTGAGCTGCACAGCACCACAGACTTGTGCAGCGTAAACTATCAAAGCATTAATGACAGCGACCACTTATTAAATGTTTTTTAGAGGTTATAGTACATTGAAGAGAGATCATATGACTTGTAAATGGGTAAAACCGTTTCCATTGCAGTTTCAAATTATTCCTTTCTTGAACTGGCTGAAAAACCATCTCATGCGAGCGTAAAAACAGTGATATATCGGAGTATGTGACTTTACATGACTCTACCTGCTGCGGCAAACTGGACTATGCTAACTTGCCAAATCTTCACCGCAGAATTATAACTATTAACAAATGCTTGCCACATCACATCCACACAGAAAAAAAAATTATAAACGTATTATATATATAGAGCAGGGCCCAAGGTCTCACTTTATATTAAGTATCACTAAAACCTATGTACTTCCATAGTAACTAGATGTGTATGTTATCACAGTGTAAGTAAACACCGGTCCATAGTATCTACAGCTGTAATATTTCTGTAACTTCACACATGTAACAGCCCTCAGAATGGTGTGTTTAAGTGCAAATGTGTAACAGGACTTTTTGGTAAGGAAAGTACAAATGTGCAACAGGACTAACAGCACTTTTTGGTAAATAAAGCGTTACACTTTATAGACAAATAGACATAAATTGTGGTTGGTGTCCAGAATGTTACACTTTATATTAAGTGTGCAGTTCCTGAGGAGTTACCATGTATATATATATTGGTATTACAGAGGTGCACCAACTCCATCTGTTCCAGTTACTCTTATACATACTGTTGTTAAAAAATGTAATTCCTGGCACATGACTACTTGTGAAAAAAAGTGTTGTTACCAATGTCCTGTTACACATTTGTATTTACAAACACCATTCTGAGGGTTGTTACATGTGTGTAGTTACAGAAATATTACAGCTCTAGATACTATGTAGCAATGTGTACTTACACATTTACATTTATTCATTTAGCAGACGCTTTTATCCAAAGGGACTTACAGGTTGGTTAAATACTACATAAACATCTAGTTGAATTTAAATCTGGGTCGAATTTAAATTAGGTTTTCCTCACTACTATTGTACTTGTATAGATAGATAATTACTTACTGTTTACATACTGTACGCTGTTATATTATACTTATACATCAACCCTGCTGTTTCATATTTCTAAAATAATCAGCATGATTAAACTTTTGCTGATAAACCTGTTACAGAAAATCTACTTAATGCCTTCCGTCATCTGGCAGTTTAGCCTTTTTAGCAAGTAATGGCTTTTAGTATAATTGTACCAATGTCCACCTTTTTGCTCTGAAATCTCTGAAAGGCAAACATACAACTAACTTTGATATTGTTTTTAATATTCCAATATTTCTTGATTTCTTCTTCACTGGACTGAAGCAACTTAGCTTTACTTCTCATAAAGACCTCATTCAGTTATATTACAAGCTATCAGATATAGTAAGTATAAGTATCAGAATTCCATATATTTATTTTATATAAATATCAACTGCTCAAAAGTTATACAAATAAATGATTTCAACTTTTATTATTATTATTATTACTATTCCTTTTTATGAACCTGATTTTCTCACTATATCATTCTATATGAGCCATAAAATCCTGAAGTAACAAATATGACATAACAAAAAACATCTATATCGAATTTTTGGTCTCACATTAGTTTGAGAACCAATTCCCACTATTATTATCAATTATGGCTTTTGCCTTAATAAACTCCTAATTTGCTGCTTATTAATAGATAGCAAGGCAGTTGTTAAGTTTAGGTATACATTATGATTAAGGAAACTAAAATATAGTTATTATAGGCATTAATATGTGCTTTATAAGTAAGTAACTGCTAATACACAAGTCAAATTCATGCTAATAAGCAACTAGTTAATAGTAAGGATTAGTCCCTAAAGCGTTACAAACTTTTTACTTTTTTGACAGTAGTGCACAACACAACGCAATTAAAAAAGCAAACATAAACTCACAACACAAAGAAATAAAAAAATCAAACATAAGCTCATAACGAAATAAAAAAAACGAATTCCCAACTCAATGGAAATGCTCCCAACCACTAGGGGGCAGTTGGTCTGCAGAAATGGCTATTGTGTGCATGTCACAAAGTATTCGCGGACAGTTTGTATTTGTTTTAATAATTTTAACACTGCCATTAAAAACATTTTACTACCAACACAGCCTGCTGCGCCCGCGAATACCTCGCTCAATAGCTGTTTCTGCATACCTACTTCCCCCTAGTGGTCGGGAGCATTTCCGTTGTGCTATGAGCTTATGTTTGCTTTTTAAATTGCACTGTAGAGCCCTGCAAGGGCCTCATATTTAGGCCCGAGCCCGGCCCTGGCCCGAGATGCTCTTTTATTACCAGCCCGAGCCCGTCTTTTTCCCTTTATACCAATATGTCTTAACTGCTGTTTCAGCTATTAAAATAGTTCAGTTTTGAGTATAATGGCAGAATGATTATATTTTGTTCAGTTTTTTTTATTAAGCTAATTTAGACATTTTTTGTTCGTTAAATATTATTTTGTGTTTTTTAAAGCGGCCGGCGGCAGACAGTGAGCTGATCATAAAGTATGACTGATCAATTTAGTCATCAATATTTAAAAAAACTCATTCATTAAATTAAATAATCGGGAAAGATGACTTCTCTTAGGCGATGGAGAATCAGAAAATTCATCTTTGCGACACGGACTCAGAAAACATTTGTTTATGAGTAATTAATTCAAATGTCTTCCTATTGTTTTTCCCCGACACATTCATGATAATTACTTTTCCTGGGGCTTTGCGGCAGGATTATTGCGTGCTGCTCTCTCTCTACGGCGGGACAATAAACACCGTGGAGTCGCTTTTAGCTGCATCTGAACTATGGCGTCAAAATTGACCCGAAGCCCATCCAAAGGGGCGTAAAAAAGTCAGGCCACGTTGGGCCTGGGCCTAAATGCAGGGCTCTATTGTTCTTTTTTAATTTTGTTGTGTACTAATAAACTGCCAATACACTAGTAAAATTCATGCTAATAAGCAACTAGCTAATGGTAAGATTTAGTTCCTAAAGCGTTACAAACTTTTTAGCAACCAAAGCATTAACAGGGTTAAATAACCTTCATGTAATCACATATGTAATTTATATACAAGCAAATACTTGACCAACCAAAAAACCTTATGTTTGCGTTTTAAATTTTGTTTTGTTGTGACTTTATGTTTGCTTTCTTAATTGCGTTGTGTTGTGCACTACTGGGCTATCGTAGCTATCGGGCACCCTGCTTTTCAAGATATCGGCCATATCGGTCAACCACTAATCACAACCTCAGTACCAACAAATGTAAATCTGGCAAGAATTTTGCCGAACAATATGTGCTGCATACCATAACTACAAATTGTACAATTCTATACTGTACATGCACAGTTCGTTTAAGACACATAATATAAAAATGGCCAAATCTTTATGGTGGAAGCGACCTTAGCTAACATTATAAGTGGACTCAAGGTCTAACAAAAGACAAAAGAGAGACAGATGTAGAATATGAAAGGGGTAACTGGGAAGCCAGCAGGTGATTGATGAAAACAAAGTGATTTCTTCTTGGTTTCTGTGGTTAGGAGGCTAGAGGTGATGATAATCTTACCGGCTGTGGCTGCTCGGCGATACAGCAGTTGAAGCACAACCAGAATTCACTCATGACTAGCAGGCAGACCTAAAGTGCCGCTGTGCCCGTGGGCCCTGAGGGGCTCTGGCGCTTTTGAACGGGGCACAAGGCTCTCTTCAAGGCTCTCACAAGACGCTCGTTTCTAAGGTCCAATCGGGTATGATGGTGGTGTTCTGCAGCCTAAGGATCCAGGGAATGGAGAGCAGGAAGAGAACAATGGCAGAGATCCAGACGGGAAGCCTGTTTATGGCTCAGTCCACTTAGCAAACACTCAGACCTGCAGGACACAAGAAGATGCTGTCAGATCATTTACACCAGCGTATGCCTCACAGGGATAAATGGGGCTGCACAAGCAATTGACATAAAATCGAAATAGCAGTATATCATGATATCGTAATTATCATATCAAAGGTAAATTATATAGTCGCTCTCACCGAGCGTTTTAAATTCACAATCATATCATGTCCAACATTTTTGATGAAACGGACATTTGCAGCTTTTCACCAATATTCCACCAAAATAACAGCTTCAGGATCTGACACATTACATATTAATTCTGTTACATTTTTAAATATATACTAAATGTGTGTGTCTTTATGTATACAAAACATACGTAGTACACAAACACACACACACACACACACACACACAATCACACAGATATATTACATAAACAAAAGGTTTTATTTTGCATGCAAGTAATCGAGATTAATCGTTAGACAGCACTATTAATTATACATAGAAGTAATATTAATTAACTACATGTACTTTCTATATGATTAGGTTTACTTGCATGTAATTATATATATATATATATATATAATATATATATTTGTGATTTTAAAATCCAACAAACTTCTCTTTGTGAAGTACTATACACCATGCAGGTACACCATGTTCTGTCATTCTTTCAAAGCAAAAATGTTGGTAACACTTTTTAAAGTGTCCTTGTTACTCGTTACATGTACAGTACTTACTATTATTATAACAAAACGCTAAACAAGTAACCCTAAACCAAACCCTAATTCTGACTCCAAGTATATAGTAAGTAGAAGTAATTAATAATACTTATAAATGTATAATTACACTTTAATTACACTGTAAGCCTAACATATAAATAAAGTCTAACCAAATATTCTCAGGTGTCAAAAAACTTGCCGAATCCACTGTAAACACGGAGAACACAATATGAGTTTTACATTGAATGCCTGTCCGGATCATTGTGACCTAAAAAATGATTTAAAAAATTGAGTGGTCATCTGAGCGGTACAAGACCTAAATATTATCCCACTTAAAACCAGACCACACAAAAACAAATATAAAAATAACTAAATGTCAACATTTGGCTGAAAGTGTAGCCACATCCTTATTCAAAATATAAATCTGATTTAAACCTGACATTACACATTGAAAATCCAGAAATTAGCAATCTTCTTGAAAATCAAGGAAACATTATACCATGAGACTGTAATTGCTTTGATTTTGATGCGGTATTAAATGGGTCCTCAGCTGCCCAAATTCCACAAGTTGATATGATTCTTTAGGGTCTTAATGAAAATGGTAGTGTAAGAAACAACTGTTGTGTAAAAAACACACTTTTACCTTGTCAAAACAGCTGTTTTCACTGCAACCCGTTTTGTTGCATGCCGCTTTAAATGCTAATGACCCCGACCCTCTCTTCAATGGGCAAAACTTCAGCAACACTTGCTAACCAGCACATATTAGGAAGGCGATTTGCAAAGAAACCCTTCTCATTTCTTATTCATAAAAAACTCACTTCTTTTGAAGGTGAAGCTGGATCATGAATGATTCAACACATTTATGTAGATCGAGTGTGCATTCACTTTAGAAACAAACATAATCCTCTGCGTCTTCAGCGGCTCAGATGTCGGGAGTAAATGATGATTGCTATATTCAGTATTACATTCAACAATGATTGCTTAGGAGTCATTCTTGCCTACATCTGCTACGGCCCACTGAGGACAGCCAAAACAGGGCGGGTCTAAGATAAGATGGCCATGTCAATCAACAGTCGTGGGAGGGGTCTGTCTGTGCGGGGTCACACAGGCAATAAACTGAAAATGATTTGAAAAGGGGGTAATTATTTATAGATTTTTATTATTATTATAGGGCGGATATATACACCTACTGCCTACACATAATTATGTTCAAACAACATATATAAGTGAATTTTGCATCCAGTGACCCATTTAAAGCTGATGTTATGACACTGCGAGTCCTAACACTGTTAAACACCTACACCTAGATAAACGAGGGACACACAGGGGTCAGAAACTCTACTGCTGGTGTGCTGTAGTCATTAAAGTCCAGAGTCCACGTCTGCGCTCATTAATCCGCCTCACAGCACTCAGAAACCACAATCACAGTCTCTCAGCTCAACTCTTCTGCACTTTTACCAGTCCATTCATGAGCACATGCAGGGAACATAAAATCAGATCCTAAATTTTCAGTAAAATACTAAGATTTGCCCAAATGAGAGAGACAGTAGATCTACTGAAATTCTTGCAGCAATGCAGTGAAAACAGAATTCTCAAAGGAATTATAATATTGGTTTGTGAGTATTATATCATACCACTAAGTGTCATTCACTAATAATCACATGTATTATTCATACTTAATCAGAATTAATCATAAAAATGGTTTTAGAAGATTCACAACAGATCTGTAAGAATGTGTTCTTAACTTCATTCTAATGTTAATGAATTCTAAACAAGTGACTGTGTGCCTGAGGTTAGAAATTTTTGCAGTTCAGTTATGAATAATCTGAACTTTTCCATCAAGTTTTAGATAAAAAGACAATGAAAATGCCTTTAAATTAAATAAAAGAAAGGAAGGCACAGACATTTTTATATGCTTACCAAAACAGGCAAAGTGCATATGTTTACTAAAATATATAAGTATACTGTGATATACAATATAGCAATGACATTTGCGAAATAATAAAATGACTCCTAAAGTGATAAAATATTTTATCCATATTGCCAAGCTCTGTGGTCAGAATACTGCAAGAATTATGTAATAAATAAAAAAATGTTTGGATCATGAAGATCTTTTCAGTCAGTTTCACAATTCTTTTAGGTTATTTTATAAGAAATTAATGGGGGTTTTTTTTCAAAGAAATGATTACAGAAAGTTTCTCTGAGGAACCAAAAATTATTCTTCAGTGGTGTGAAAATACACTTTCAGAACAGTAGTGGAACAGTTTTACAATAGTTCTCCCATTAGTAAAACCAACAGTGCTAACAAACCAATGCTTCACACAGCCTTGTCTTACACTTTTAAGCTGTGTGGCACTTTTGATAAAAATGTCTGTAAAATGAACCATTAAGACAGAATACTTAAAATGCTGGTAATGCATGCTTGATACTTTTGACTGAAAATGTGCTGTTCATATGACTATAGGCAAGGTGGTGGACACATGCTGGTGCATCCTGTGCTGAGAACACTTGTGCTCAAATCCATGAGCCAAATGTCTATGGAAATGAACCTGGGAACAGAGCTGGTCTCTGTGCAGCGTCTTCCGCTGCTAAAATTATCTGTGCATTTCGACGCGCTTTGATTCCTTTATTGATGTGACAGTGTCTAGTTTCTCCGCAGTCTCTATTCATCCTGGATTCATCCAGTCAAGATCTAAAAGTTGACAGGATGTGAGATCATTTCAGACTGAGCTATATCCGCCACATGCTGTGACTAAAGGAAAACACCTCAAAAGACAAACTAGAAACGCGGCACACCATAAACGCTCTTACCTAGGAAGAATACGATTACATTTTAAACATGTATACGTGCTAAGGTTAAAGCATCGTTTATTTAGTCAACTTCTGGGTGTAGATCACCTCTAAGCAAACAGATAAGTCAGATTCTGATTTGCTCTGTCTCTTAAAAAAGACACTTCGAGCTCAACCAAGCAGCCAAAAAATCCCTGAAAATGTTTAATTCCTTAATTCTTAAGGATGATTCACATTACTAGGAACTACTGCAAGTTCATCTCCATTTCCTCCTGTAGGAGTTTTCTAGGAAAGAATCCCATGTTCCCGAGCAGGATAACAGGATTGGATGCACACAGAAATCACTCCATTAGCGGTGAGCCACAAAGAGCAGCCGGCCCATTGAAAGAGACTGTCAGCGCAAGAAAGGCTTCTGTGTGAGAGGTCAGAGGAAGACCCTTCACAATACACTCAAGACCTGTTCCCAGGGTATCTGCCACGCAATGACAGATGATTTCGCCATACTATAGGCTACAGCGGTAGATATATATATGACTGAAATGTGTTATTTTACACCAGGTTTAAAAGGTAGCTCATTCAATCAGAATTTAGATTCCAAACTGTCTATTATGTAATATTAATACCAATCTTTTGATCATAATTCAAGTGTTATGTAAAGTAGCACTAAGCTGTTTTACACTGATGTTAGACTGGTTACGCATGTATTGGTTTGCAGTCATCAAGTTTAAAATAAAAGAGAAATAAGATTAATTTGTTTTACACTGGGTTTTCTTAATTCAGCCAGCACTGTAAAAAAAAATATATTTTTATAAGATGTAGATAAAATAAAGATAGTATGTTTTGCAAAAAAATAAAATTTCAGTCTTTCTACTTCAAAATGTTCTGATTTCTACTTATTTGTGAAATAAACTTGTCATATACTTTATTTAAAAAACAAATTCAGTGTGTTTTTTGATAAATGTTTTCGACTGAATTTCAGTTGAAATGTTTTTTAAATACTTTGTTAATACTTTTAGCATTCAGCAAGAATGCTTTCAATTGATCAAAAGTCACAGCAAAAACTTTTGTTACAAAGGATTTTGATTTCAAAGAAGTTGCTGAAAAACAAGTTTTCAACCATAATAATGACAATTTTAGTGTTTTTACTATAGTTTTGAACAAATAAGTGCAGCCTTGGTAAGCATAAAGTACTTTCAAAAGTATTTTAAAAATTGTATACGCAGTGTGCTATAAAATATATTTAATAATAACATCCGATATAACATTTTGATAACACCACCTTCCTTTATTTGCATTGTTGCAAGTGAATGCATAATACAACTCATCTGAGAACCAACCCCAACCAAACGCATAAATCATACACCACTGCAACAATTCCCAAAGAAATGACTGATTCTAAAGCTTACTCACCATCTTATGAGATGAAGTGAGAGGAGAAGCGAGGAGCTTCAGCATTTATCTCAGGCTGAGGAGCTGTGAGCTCTCCAGCAGGCCTTTGTTCCGCACTCAGTTACGGATCAGCGGGTGAGTGGCATTCATTCACTGCATCAGTGACCGGCCAGGGCTCATGCACGCTCCTGAGCCGAAGCCCCGCCCCTCACCGTCGGTGAGGCTTTTATGTAAGCACCATCCTCCCACTGAGTGCGGCTTACGTAAGTAATGCTGGGGTGGAGAAACACTCGCAATGTATTGGCTTACAAGAAAACCAGTGACGAAAAGCCCAAAAATCCATAATCTCTGCTCGCTGTACCACATAAGAGCATTAGGACTTGTCTTCATGTGCTCGGTTACATTCCAGACAACACCAATGCTGGAATACGGACATTATTCATTTATGTTAAGCATTTATTTAACCAGGTAAGTACTTCACAGAGATTAAAAACTTCCTTTACAGGAGTATCCTAGCTAAGATAGGCGGTCCAGTTATACAAATAAACATATGTGACCCTGGACCACAAAACCAGCTATAAGGGTCAATTTTACATTAAAAATAAGCCGAATAAATAAGCTTTCTATTGATGTATGGCTTGTTAGGCAATATTTGGCAGAGATCTGGAATCTGAAGGTGCAAAAAAATCTAAACATAGAAAGAGCTCACCTTTAAAGTTGTCGAAATGTAGTCCTTAGCAATGCTTACTACTAATAATATACTAAGTTGTTGAAATATCTTTGATCTTTACTTAAAGGGGTCATACAAAGGTAATTTTCTACAAGCAAATATGATTCTTTAGGATCTTAATGGAAAGTTTGTAATATAGATTGCTTTAAAATTTCTCAAAGATAGTGTAAAAAAACGCTCATTTTACCCTGTCATAAACAGCTCTTTAGAAATCACTCTATTCTATGTACTTCCCCTTTAAATCTTCACAAGCTCCTTTTTTTTAGCCTTATTCATAGAGAAACTTGCTTATTAGGGAAAGATGGTCCGCAAAGGCTCATTAAAAGACATTATAGTTGCTTGTCTCTGCATCTCGGTCTGATGATGACTCAATCAGGGCGGGTCTGAGGTAAGACACCAGTTCAGTCCGTGTGACACGCTGCTGTCAATCAACTATTGCGGGAGTGGCCTCTATCTGTGTGACGCCACACCGACATGCATTTGAGAATGGCTTGGTTTCAAAAGGGAAAATTTCAGAACTTATTCTTCTTTTAATTTCATAAAAATACTGGTGGATCTTTATCACTGTAGGGTGGTTGTGCACACACACTCCCAACACACATTTCAGTCCAAACAGCTTGAAAAAGTGCATGTACCACCGTATAACCCCTTTAATATTCTAATGATTTTTGGCATAAAAGAAAAAAAATGCATTGCTGTCTATTGCTACAAATACTCTTACGACTGGTTTTGTGCTCCAGGATCACAAATGACAAACAACTATACGTCACAACAATAAACTATCAATAAAAGCATTTGCAACTCATTAGCAGTGGTGTAAAGTACTTGAGTAAATGGACTTCGTTACAGTACTTAAGTATTTTTTTGGCTACTTTGTACTTG
>JAUMHI010000051.1:1155089-1188046 GCA_032359435.1 Enteromius unitaeniatus
CTGAATTTGAAAACAAAAAGTCAAAACGAAATAAAAACTAAAACTAATGAAAAATCCAAAACTATTATAACCTTGGTCTACAATTGGTGATAATACAGTTAAGGTTCGCCATTATATATTGCCTTATGTGACATGCTTTAGAAATATTCTGGTGTTGTGACAAACACAAGCTCTGCCAGAATTACAATTAGGTGATGAGTATTACTGTTTTGGTCATATTGCACACCCCTAAGCAGTTTCATCAAGAAGTTGATAGAAAATCATGCCTAATCACTTATCTTTAGTCCAACGGTGTGCAAACCAAAGGCTCCATCAAGGACCCAGATCTCCTCTGGCTATACAGTATAAACATCATGTCAATAATGTTATAATATCGACTGAAGAGTGTGATTATGGACTTATGGCCAGATTTAGTAAATAGGGCAAATTAGCATGAGACTGCAATCCCATAAAAGCCCTGATAATAGTGGGTGTTCTGTGGCTGATTTACTGACAATGAGCAAATTAAAGAACACAGAACAAACACAATCAACCAAGAACTGTACAAATGAGCCAAGTCACAGCTTTCTTGGACAGCAAACCTTAGTACATCACCTAGTGTCCTTGTGAGTTTTTCTATGAAAAGTTTCAGTGTTGCACTGCAACCGTGTTGTTTTGCAGAGGTGTTTAGATGAAGGTTGTTTCCTTTCTTTCTGCCCAGCTGTGATATGAGTGTCTGCTGACTAAACTACTTTCCTGACTGCATGTCTCGCGTGTCACACCGCAGGGCAAAGACGATACTGTCTGCCCCGCTGCACTGTAACCAAAGGGATGACTACAAAAAACATGGTGACTTTACATTCTGATTTGCTGATCTGACAATACGCATTTGAAGGAATGATGAAAAGACAATGCAAATACCGCTGCCATCAAACATGCACGAAGCTGTTATCTGACCAGGAGTCATGTTCTTCCAAAGCTTTTTCAAGTTTTTTTTCTTAGCGTTTTTATTATTATTATCATTAAACTTCTTAATTCAACATGATGCAAGTGAACAACAATTGAATGTAGTCTGAACACACAAAAAACATAACATGCCAGTTCTCAAATAAAAAAAAAAAAAAAATATATATATATATATATATATATTTTTTTTTTTTTTTTTTTTGCTCAACCAACACAACAAAACCAGTAACTTAAACGTTTGTTAAGTTTTTTGCTTTTTGTTCATTTTACATTTCGTTTGCATTTTTTTCTTTGCTGTGTGTTGTTTTATATGGTTTTGTTTTGCTTTTGTCTTTATGTTATTTTGTTTTACTATGCTTTGTTTTTTTGCCTTGTGTTTTGTTGTTTCGTTATTTTGTGCTTTATGTTGTTTTACTATATGTTGAGTTTTACTTTGCTTTGCGTTGTTCTATAAGGTTTTGTTTTGCTTTTTTGTTATTTTGTTTCCTCAAATAGCAGGCCTTTGGAGGGCCTTGAAGATTTTAAAAGAATGTATGCTTGACCTAAAGAGGTACATTTTGTTACTTAGTTTCAAAAAGGAAAATGACAGTTGTGTTTAATTAAAAATTACCAAATTAATAATGCCTTCACATCCTATCAGTCAGAAAATGGACGACCTCCCTAATCATACTTACGATCATTTTTATACCTGAATTTCTGAGATGGGCGAGACAAAAACTTGAAATATGGTGGAAGAGAGGAAAATAGCAGTATACAGTATTTTTTTCACTACATTTCTTTCTCCAGCCATTACAGTCTTGTATATTTACATTTATAAATAACAATTTAATTCACATTGTGTGTAGTGTATTGAACACAGCGGAAATAGTCATTTGACTGAAATTTCGGAAATGTCAGCCAGCCGAATATCCAGATAACGGTGTGAATGTTTATATTGTTAATAATAGATGCTACATTTTATTCGAACCCTGTTGAATTTTGACTAAGGCCCAATCCCACTTCTATTTTCTACCCCTTTGCCTAAACATCGCCCCTTGAAATGAAGTTGAAAGTGGAAGGGTTAAAAATTTTCCCCTAAGAAATGGGACACCACTACTACACTGTTATACATCACCATCCATTGTCTCTAGCTCCTAACGTTACGTCGGAGGACATGTAAGCCGATGTAATCACCGTTCATTTACATGTACACATTTGGCCATAAGCAAAACAAAACAATGCGTTACCGGGTATATGACATAAAAATATATTTCCTAATATTGTGCAATTGGTGCTATCCACTAGCTATTTTTTTGCAAACGTTTCTTTACGGAACATCACCGTAAACACAAACACAAGACTGATGGTAATATATATATATATATATATATATATAATGTAAAATTGTCATAAAAATCCGTATTAATGGCAAAGATTACTTACATTTATTGCTCTGCTTGCTCGAGTGAGCAGCCATGTTGGAAATATCTCTTAGCCCTTCATTTGAAGTGAGGTCCCGAAAATCTTCATTTGGAGGGCTATATAGCCCTTCCCCTTCCCCCTACCCCTCCAACCAAAAGAGAATTGAGACACCCCTACCCCTATGCGTGAATGCGCCAAACAGAGGGGTAGGGGAAAGTGTAGGGGTAAGGGGTAGAACGGGGGATTGGGCCTAAATATCTTCTAATCTATACCTTTTGGCTTCCTCAAGAAACAGGCAAGAATGGCTGTCCATCAGAATGTCTGTTCTTTCTGAGGACTACTTCTGCTAACTAGCAGTCCAGCAGTGTATTACTTTTTGCATTCATTTATTAATCATGTGGTTCTACAGTCTAAATTGACTCTCAGATCATAAAATCCCAATCATTTAATGTAAAACTGCAATTCATTATTAACAGATTTATTTAAAAAGTAATCCTACAAAACAGATCTGAAACATCAATGTAATCCCACAACATGAATACATCTGCACACTGCAGTCTGAGCGTGGCACTTCAGAGGAGATCAGGAGGAAGCAGCATGATTTTGATTTTGTACAGTTCTCTGTTCTGCAAACTGCATCACAGACAGACAGGCCTGACCTACATCTTCATCTGCAGGGTGCAGAAACTATCCTGTCTCTGACTGCTAGCTATATCATATTTAAATGTATGCATAAAAAAACAATACATATCACTAAACACAGACATTTTTGGACAGTCATCAATGGAGAAAGATGGGATTTGCAGTAAGATATGTGTTACAGTGTCATGAGGAAAGAGCATGCTATAGTGCTGTCAACTGATTAATAAAAATATTTTTGTTTATGTATATATAAATACAATGACATGCATGTATTAAAAAAAATATGTTATATAAAATAAATTATATGAATATAAACATATACATGTAAATTAGTGCTTTCAAATTTAGCAATTAATGACATCCAACACATGTATGTGTGTGTACTATGTATATTTATACATATATATTTAAGAAAAATATGTAACGTTTATACATTAAATATATTACATGAAACACATTATATGAAAACAAATATACACATGTAAACACATTAAATATTTTTATAATAATGAATATACACCATACAAACACAAATATTATGTAAACAAAAACTTTTTCTAAAGATATACTGCATGTGTGCGTATTTACATACACGTCTATACCTAATATATACATTAAAACCTTTTATTTTGAATGTGATTAATTGCAATTAATCGTTTGATAGAACTATTGTATAGTTTTTGTTCCTATTTTGAATTTTTTCTTCCTTTAATTTTAGTTAAGTTTTAGTCATTTTTAATTTTTAAAATCTAAATGTTTATAAACGTTTACATGGTTTTGTCGATTTCCTTTTAATTATCTTAGTACTTCAAATTAAATTAAACAAATAGGAGAAATGCTTGCAGCTAGCTGAAATAAAATGTGCATTATTTTATATTTGATCTACATTAGTTGATGTTTATTTATTTTTTGTTAATTGATGCTAATATTTTTGGTTTTAGTTTTAACAAACAATAATAAAATGACCAGTCATTGGTCATTGTAGCAGTTCTCTAACAATCATGTGCTCATAAAGATGGGTAAAATACGTAATATGCAAAGCTGGTCAAAGCAGATCAAAAGCAATGTGATATAAAACACCAATGTTTGTATAATTCAATGAATGAAAAGGCTAGTAACACATTAGTAGCTAAAACGAGACCTATTAATATGATTCTTCCCAGTCTTATATCAACTATTGGCTGTATACGGTTGCTGAGCAACAGCACTTAATTCGCATTAATACAAACCGTGCGTTCACACTGTGCGCGTCACGAACCGCTTCATCCAATCAGAACAAAGAATCGGAACTATTGCTTTATGAATCCCATTTCACATGGGCGTATATGCAAAGCAAAGGCGTTTTCATAACCATAAGTGACTCGTCTGATTTTGCCTTGCTAATAAATAAAAGACAAAAATAGAATGTATATAAAGTACTTCCTAAAATGTGCTGGTATTCAACAGTTTGAACAGCGTTTCTGTGGGGCTGTGTCTTGTACCATAATGCACTGTGACTAGATCACGATGTTCCCGGTATTCGTATGTTCAGCCCACTATAGAGCACAAAACAGGTATCGATGATACACACAAAAAACTGACGTTATGTCTTTATATTTCACATTTTAATATGTCTAGGATATCCTCGGCTATAAAAAAGCCCCAGTCCTTCAAGGACTCTGCTGCATTACCTTCTTACGAAACCAGTTACAATTCAAAAGAAAAATGAAAAAGTGGTTTCTGCTTATTCACACTGATTAGGCTTACTGAGACGTATCCTGAAGTTGATTAACGCGAGCAGCTGTTTTCCTGTGAAGGATGTATATGAAGAGCTGTCTTACCGCCCGATGCTGATGCTGATGTCCGAGGCTCAGCTGATCAATGCGGGAAATGATGCACCAGCGCCAGGCATCAGATCAGACGTGGCTCCGCCGACATAAACGCACATTTACCAGTTTTCAGCTTTACACCTTCATCTGTGATCTTCCTTTGTGTCCTTTCTGGTTGTGAATGACAGCAGCGCTGGAGACAGAGAGGAAACCCCTTGAATGAGACGGAACACTCCCACTGAGTGGACAAAAAACAAAGAAACAGCGCCGCCTATGTGTAAATACAGGACAGTACAACATGATAATACAACCCTCATGTACTGTTGAGAGCGACCTCACTTTGTTTCCAGATAGGCCTACCACAGTGGTGTTGCAGTAAAATAATAATGGTAAATTCGAATTATTTCCCTAAAATTAATGCAATTATTAAAGGAATAGTTCACTCCACACCAATCCAGTCCATCAGTTAATGTCTTGAGAAGTCAATGGATGCGTGTATGTTAAAAACAAACACATCAAGACGTTTTAACTTCAGACTGTAGCTTCTGGTTAAAATACAAGTCTGTAATCCATAATACTGCTTCTTCCAGTTATAAAGTTAGTCTCCTGTTGTTCTCTCCTATCAAAATCTGTGCAGATTTCTCTCCTGGTTCAGAGATGACTTTTTTTGCCAGAAAAAGCACAATGGTTTAACAGTTAAAAATGTGTTGACGATGGATTTGTTTCTTACACACAGCTCAAGATGTTAACCGATGGACTGAAGTGGTGTGATGATGATGAAGAAACAAACTCATCTACATCCTATCAGTGACATTTTCGGTTATTATCATTTTTTTTGGAATAAACAATGAATTTAAAATCCAGTAGAAGTATTATTGAAGCTTCGGCTCAGTTTATCATGAATTCTGCACTATACGACTCGAAGTTGCAATGTGACTTCAGAAATAAACAAATAATTAAATACTATAGTTCTTCATAAACACAAATTATTCAAAACAGAAGTTTGAGAATTTACCTAATTGTTTTGAATTAGTAAACTAGTTGAAATAAGTTACCTCTCTTTTTTTTAAGAGAAGTCCCCATAAACCTGTTTTTGGATGTGTCATCATTGCGTATAAGATGAAAAACAGGGGTCTGAATACTTTCTGAAAGCACATTTAATATCTTCAAACGTAATTTTATGTACAGCATAAGTTTTGAAAGTTTTTTCCCCTCAGGTATAAAACAGACCAATTGTGATGGGGTTGGAGGTTCATCCATAACCTAGGCGTTGTAAGTGCAAGGATAGACTAGACTAAAGGAATATACAAATAAATAAATACACATTATAACAATTTTGTTGCATTATCATGAGAAATAACACGATTATGAACGAATTAGAATTATGAAAGAATTTTGAATAATAACGTGTGATCTCATTTTAAATGATTATTTTTTTTGTTATAATTAGTACTTTATAAGTACTCTAATTAGATATTCCTAAACAGGAAACACAATTAAGCATCAAAATGTCTTTTTTTTTACATTGTGCTTTATCATGTAACATCATGTCAGAAATAAGTCCGTATCTAACAGGTCTCGGTCTGAATCACAAATTTGAGCACTGTCCTCCTCTGAAGTCTGATGAATGGGGACAGGAACATCACGCTCCTCTTTGATTTCTTTCTTGATTTCGTCCTGGTTGATGAGATTGAAACTGATGACCTAGAAAAGGAAAACATAAATATGTCACACATTCTGACCAGTTCATAGCCCTGATTCTGATTGCTAATCAAGTGAACAGTTATTGATTCAGTCAAATGTGCATCAGCAGCTCTCTCACCTGTCCGTAGCTTCCCAAAGACGTTGCTTCAGTTATGTGGCTGTAGAGATTGTGGCGGGCTATGAAGCTACTGAGCCAGTCTCGACCTACAGGAATCCAAAAAATCAAGTTAGCAACCCTGTCAGCTGAATTCCTGAATAAAGTGTCACAACAACCCCTACCTGCTAACCTCTGCTCTCCCCAGTTGTTTGGAATGGGAATGTTGTTTTTCTGTGCGAATTCAAAAGCCATTTCTCTGCATTTCTTTGGCGTGAGGCCGTGCACGCCTTCAGCCAGCATGCGGATGTTTTCTGCAAGCTCCTCCTCCAGCTCCTCAGACAAGATCCTCCTGGCTTCAGCTGTTCCTCTGTAGCCGACAGTTTTCTCTCTTTTTTCTTCTGCTTTCTTCATGTAGCGCTGCAGGGTGGACCTGCCGATCTTTCTTTCTTTTGCCACTGTTCTGATAGATTTCCCACGCTTCACTTCAATGAACGCTTTCTCCAGCTCCTCGTAGGTTACTGAACCCCAGTCCGTTTTGCGAATATAGTTCCGTGGCATGATCGCTTTCCTGAGGTGTTTGATAACAACACAAGCTGTGAAGAATTACACACACATACGTGACCCTGGACCACAAAACCAGTCATAAGGGTCTTTTTTTTTTAATCTAAATTTTCAGAGATAAATGGTTTGTTAGGATAGGACAATATTTGGTTGAGATACAACTATTTGAAAGGGTGGAAATCACTTTTAAAGTTGTCCAAATGAATTGAAAAATTAACAATGAATGTTAGTAATCAAAAATTATAACGATAGGAATTAACAAAATGGAACATCATCTTTACTTAATGTTTTTTGGCATAAAAGAAAAACGACCTATAAAATGTATTGTTGGTTATTGCAACAAATATAGGCCTATCTGTGCTACTTAAAACTGGTTCTGCGCTCCAGGGTCACTTTATTTTGAAATAAATAATTTTATTCAGCAAAAATGCATCACATTGCTTAAAAGTGACAGTAAAGACATTTATATTGCAACAAAAGAGTTCAAATATATACTGTTCTTTTAAACCTTTTATACAGAGAATCTTTTAAAAACTGTTTTCACAAAAATATTAAGCAAAACAAACTTTTTCCAACATTAATAATTATTATTAATTGTTTCAGCAGATCAGCATATTAGAATGCTTTCTGAAGGATCATGTGACACTGGAGTACTGATGCTGAAAATTCAGCTTTGATCACAGAATAATAAAAATAAAAAAGTTACCATTTATAAATTCACAAAAAATGAAATAGTATTTCACAACATTGCTGTTTTTACTGTATTTTCATCCAGTAAATGCAGCCTTGGTGAACATAACAGTTTTATATAATAAGATTAAAAAAACTATATTGAAAAAGCTTCTATTTATAATTTGTTTTTGACACAGATTAAATAAATATCTTCATGTATTCATTTTAAGTCATAACCTTCAAAATATGGTCTTAGACTTCTAGACTGCACTGTGATTTTGAAAACAAACTTACCACGTATCTCTTGTGTTCCTCTCATTTACAGACAATGCTGTGCACTTCCAGATTGTTTGATCACATGACAAATCAATGCTCGGATACATAGGTGTCCCAACGGTTCATGATCCCCCACTCAACCCCTACACTCTACTTTCTATTTATCACCAGTGAATAAAGTGATGCGGTTTGGCAGTCTCTGGTCCAGAATTTGTACTCTGAAAGAAGAGACAACTTTGTTTTAGTCTCTGAAGGCATAACATGTCATACATCCTCGACATAGAAATAGTACACAACCAAAAATAAATCTCAAAATAAGTTTACATTTACAGCACTAAACAATTGTTCAATTCTAAAGGCAACTTCAGAGACTCGTGATGGATATCTTCAAATATAACACATTCTCATTTAATATAAGAAGTGTTTATATGTCCTCACATTTTGTCAGGAAGGATTTTCTACAACTGTAACAAAGTATAGTCATGTTATTTTCATTTATTTTCTCCACTGCTAAATGCTGGCTGATTACTTATTAGCAATATGCCTATAATAATATAATAACAATTAGGGGTTATGCTTTTTGTTTAAATTAAATTCATGCATAGCAATGTTCTGGTAATTTAGGGGCAGTGTCTTTTAGTGCAGTGGTTTCTCAACAAGCGGGGGTCCAGGAAAGAGGGATTTATTTGAATATTTTAAAAGGAATACATTTTTCGGGTTTATTAAAGCGATTTCAGTTAAAATATTCAACAAAAAAGACAAACAATAAAGCTGTACAGCAATAAATACATCATTTTTTCGATTTTATTCATTGTTACAAACACGCTTTAGATGGGAAGGCTTTTGAATATTAGCCTGGGAGTCAAAAAATGAGAATCACTGAGATAACAATCCACACTAATCAATCGATATTTTAGAAAATGAAAAGCTGAATGTTTGGTAGAAACAAATAAACCATTATGATTTGCTCATTACAGGCACACAGCTTTCATGTCACGTGGAGCAAGTGATGTAATGCAGTATTTCTCCAAATGTGTCAATATTTAGCCTTTTTATTTTTAGGTGAACTACTACTTTAAATACACGTCTAAAGCTAAACGTTCTTGGAAGAGTCTTTCTGAAGGCACTGAAGTACAAAAGCAAACCGTCCTGTTTTACTTAACGTTACCCTTACATACAAATGCTTTTTATACTAGCTGTACTGTCACTTCTACATTGGGCTATCACAAAAAAAGACGAAAACAAACAGGCACTAACAATATGTTCAAATAACCACCGTAAACGAACATGGCGTTAACATTTAATACCAGACTGTACGTTATAGAAATAACGTTAAGCACTGCGTCCACAGTGAATATGATGTCACTCCATAAAAAAAAGTGTATGTGTAAAGTATACTATTTTTTAGAAACGCTAACCTAAAATGTAATGCGGATACATATCATTATCAGTGATTTGAACACATGCAGGCGCCGCAAAAACCAAAACACACACTCACACAACACGGAGCGCTTCCGCCGGAATTCGTCGCCTGAGGAGGGAGGAGGTCGCTGGCGGAAGTCGTCGCGTCGGTGGGCGGGGCTTGTCGTGCCACGTTGATGGACAGCAGTGGGGACGTGGAGCTCTGTCCATTTGCAGACAAACCTCACGCAAACCCACGGGTCTCATAAAGTTATCCCGCTATTTATCTCTAACTTTTGTGTTTGTGCGTGGATGAGTCTGTGTGTGGCCGCTGGAAGCGCGACGAGAGAAGGTAAACACTTTAAAACTAACACAGTCCCTCTGCGGAGCGCTGCATTAGCCTTTCTAGGCAATAGCCTACAGTATAACCAGTTTAAATGGACATTACGTGTAATGAACTAAAACACTTCTTGTCTCTTCTTATGTATAACAATGCTTTATTACGAATTAAGAATGTTAATATATAAATATTAATTATCCAATGTTTTGCAAACTGTAGGTGTCATGTCTTTAATTATTGACTAGCAAGATAATATTTGTTTGCAGTGAAGGTCCCAGCTGCTGTTACACTATTGTTACAATTAATTTTTTTTATTGTCATAAGATTAATTTGTTAGACTTTTTTTTAAGGTGTCCTTGTTACAATGTAATTCAAGTACTTAATATATGGTTAGGGTTTGGCTTATAGCTACTTGCATGCAGTTTCTTAAGTTATTATTTTTATAATAGTAAGTACATGTAACTTAAGTAACAAGGACATCTTAAAATAAAGTGTTGCTGATTAATTAATGTGTAATTACATTATATTTAGGAGATACAGTGTCATACAAGCGTTGTACAATCTACTAAACAGAACAACCTTGGCTTACCTTGGCTTTCCTAAATTATTTGCACATTTGTGCTGTCAATGTGATATTTACTAAATAATCATAGCATGGTCAATGCATATCTTTTTTTTTTTTTTTTAAATCATAGGATGAAGCTAAAAGAAATTAACCGAACAGCTATCCAGGCCTGGAGTCCAGCTCAACAACACCCCATCTATCTGGCAGCAGGTAACTGCTATCAGTTACAGAATTCACTGAACTCTTGCTATTGTACACATTGCAGCTGACATGAGAAATTTAGCTTGCACTAACTAATCAGGGAAAGTGAGCACCAGTGTGTTTAACAGATTAGTAGTTAATGAACAGTCGGATATGAATGCGATAAATAATGAATAATCTGTCATTTTTGGTATGATGCCTTCATGTTTATTAATAGTGAAAGTTTATTTTTAGATGTAACATTTTTATAATATTGCTCTTGTGTACATTTAAACTTGCTTATAAGTTATATTGATGACTGTTTAATTAGTTAATTAGTTTGAATTTCATTCTTAAAAAAACTTTTAAAGTCATTGATCAAAAGTCTACACGCCTTAGTCAGACTTCCAGTGTTTTCAATGGCATACATTGTATAAAGTTCCTAGATTGGCACTTCAAAACTGTTTTATGGAGTTCTTTCGTCAACTGAAAGTTTGTTTGTTTGTTTTCAGAAAGATATTTAGTCAGCTAAACAACCAGTACGTTGTTGTTAATTCACAGTGCAGTCCACTGAACACATCAGCTTCATTTTCATTCCTGTCAAATATTAATATGATGTCTGTTTTGTCCGATGTGTCTCACTGATGAATGTGTGTTCAGGTACATCGGCCCAGCAGCTTGATGCCACCTTCAGCACCAATGCATCTCTGGAGATCTTTGAATTGGATCTGGCTGATCCTGCTTTAGCCATGAAGTTACGTGGTTCTTACTCCTCTCCACACAGGTACTGCATTTTTCTCGCATTATCTGCTGGTGATTTACACTTCCTAATGACTACAAACAAATGTCACTGCTGAAAACAGTGGAGTATATCTTTTCATATAGCTTTTTTTTTGTTTGTTTTTTTTTTTTTTTTTAACAAGAGTCAGTCCCCAATCTCTTTCATTATATGCACCTTTGAGTTTCTGTGATATGCTTTGTTTTACATGGAAGCAATAAAGTTAAAAATAATGATGGGTTAATGGCGATTGAATTTAACGTTTGTGCTTGTGATATTTATAAAAGTCTATGAAATGAAAACAGGAAAAAGGAAGATTGTAATATTTATTAATTTTGGTGGCAAATATATCAAATTAAGCATCTTGGATAAACTGCTAAACAAATCACAGTTTTCTTTAACTTTCTGTTACAATAGCAATGGAATATCATTGCTGAATGTGACCTTGGACGACAAAACAAGTCATAAGTGTCCAGTGTTGGAAATTTAGATTTGATACATGATCTGAAAGCTGAAAAAATAAGCTTCCCATTGATGTATGATTTGATTGAGATGCATCTATTTGAGAATCTGGAATCGGAGGGTGCAAAAAATCTAAACATAATCGCCTTTAAAATTGTCTAAATGAAGTTCTTAGCAATGCATATTAGTAATCAAAAATTAAGTTTTAGTATATTTACAGAAATACGTTTACAAAATATCTTCATGGAACATGGTCTTTACTTAATATCCTGATGTTTTTGGCATTAAATAAAAATGTATCATTTTGACTGATACAATGTGTTTTTGGCTATTGCTAAATATGCCTGTGCTGCTTATGACTGGTATTGTGGTTTGTGGTCACAAAAGCTGAAATAAATCAATATAAACCATTTATACCTGTTGCAATTTGGTGAATAACTTTTTTTAAGTTATGCAATCTCGTTCTTAAGTTTTACGTTTGAACCTCCGTGTTAACCTTTTTGTTGTGTCTCTAGATACCACAAACTCGTCTGGGGTGCACATGGCATTGAAGACCAGAGTTTGCCATCAGGTGTCCTCATCGCTGGAGGAGAGAATGGCAACATTATCCTCTATGACGCCTCCAAAATCATTGCTGGAGACAGTGAAGTGGTCATTTCACAGAGTGAGAAACATACAGGACCAGTAAGAGCTCTCGATGTCAACTCATTTCAGGTAATACTGAAACCACGTATTTATTCTTTGGTCAGTTTGTGCAAAAATGAATAAATTTTCAGTGTGAATTAAGTGGAGTTATGATCACTTTAGTTATGTTTTTTTTTCTTTAGGCAAACCTTGTGGCCTCTGGGGGAAATGAGTCAGAAATCTATGTTTGGGATTTGAACAACTTAAGCTCTCCGATGACACCAGGACCCAAAACACCGGTACAGATCTTATGTGCATTCAAAGCTGTAAAAGTCACATGAATTTATTGGTTAAGTCCACTTCCAATATAACAACTTACTGATAATTTAATCACGTTTTCATGTCTTTCTTTAAAGTAAAAGAAATTACTTTTTTTTTAAGGAAAACATTCCAGGACTTTTCCTGGGATGTTTACTGTTATGTGAAAATGCAAAAAAGTCAAAGCTGGAGGACAAAATGAGATTGGAGAACTAACCGCCCATGACCTTTCCAACAGGATTACATTATGTGTAAAGATGCATGTCGCAGAGCTAGGGAAAGCTAAGCATTTGTGGTTGAAAAGGAGATAAATAATCTTTTCTAAAAATAACTGATTCACTAGATAAGACCAGTGTTCCTCGACTGGTATTGTGTAGAGTGCTTTGGAGCTGCGTTAAATCTGCATTTAGGACTTTCAAATCGTTGGCCAGCATTTAAGTCTACTATATGATAGGGATGTAACGGTATCAAAATTTCACGGTACGGTAATACCTAAGGTTCGGTATTTATTGAATCATTTACAAAAAAAAATTAAATAATTAAGAGACTCAAAATAAAGTGCCAGAAGTGTTTATTGAAGTTTACTTGAACACTGTACATTTCAGTGGCACACACATTAGCCATCTATCTGTAAACTTTGAAACAGGAACTTCAATTTTCATTCATTCATTTCATTTTAATAACCAAAAATTATTAAACCTTCCACACATCCGATTTAAAACCCATTTAGATCGATAGATGACGTCATATGTCAATTTGCATATTCATTACGGCAGTGTGTCATATTATCTTACTTCTCTGTGGTCACATAATGTTATTCAATGCACCCTAATTCTCAATATAACTGTTTTCACTGATATTTTTAATGGTTTCTGTTGTCAGAAAAATGGAATGAATATGAAATAGTGACTGAAATGCACACCATTATAAGGCCGACTGAACTAGCTCTACCTTACAAGATGTTCATCTATATTAAAAACTTTATTTATAATCGTTTATAATTATATTTATAATTCATAATAATGAAACCAAGTACGCATAAGATGTAGACAACGGCTATGCTGTGATTTTGGCTCTATTTGCATGTAAAATAGAGTTATAAGCTACACAATATCTATTTTAAATGAAAGCCCTGCTCCTCTCAGCCACTCGCTGAACAGAACAGACGCAAAGAGAGGTGTGCACGCGCTGAGAAAACAAGCTCGCGTTCGTGCGCCACTACCGGAGACTCGCCGAGGTTTGTCCAAGAAGTCTCTAGATTTGTTGCTATTCGCTTTTAGGGAAAAATGTCTCCAGGGGGTCTGAAAAGTCGCTAAGTTGGCAACACTGATATCTAGCGACAACAACAGACCGCAAAGGATGATGGCCACGCCTGGGCTGATGGGAATTGTAGTTCCCGCTACCTCCCGTTCGCTCCATTCACCTGAGCAAACTTTCTTCAGAAGACCTATCGTTTTATCGAGTCATGCGACCACGGTAGTATCGAAAAAATGTTATATTGTGGTACGACGGTATTTACAATACTGCTACATCCCTACTATATGAACAAAAATCATGGAATATATTTTTGCCAGGTGAATAGAAAAACTGACCCCAAAAATCCCATAGACTTAAAAAAGTAGCACATATAGGGAGGGATTGATTTGAAACTGTCCTGAAACAGTAAGCAAGCTCCATCACCCTTAGCTAATGCTGACTTTGTTCTTGATTTTAGCCTCTAGAGGACATCAGCTGTGTAGCGTGGAACAAACAGGTGCAACACATCCTGGCCTCAGCCAGTCCCAGCGGAAAAGCTTCAGTCTGGGATCTGAGAAAGAACGACCTGATCATCAAAGTCAGCGACCACAGCAACAGGGTTTGTGCAGTTATTCTTTTTTGCCTTGATTTTTTTTTACAAACTTTTGCTAATAATGATAACAGATAACTTGTTATAGTGCATAAAAGTCTGGTGTATTTAACTAATGACAAAGTATCATGTTATTACTAGGGCTGTCGATTTAATGTGTAAAATGAATTGATTAGATAAGTAAAATAATGCATTAAAACTTCAGACCACGGTATTGTCTGATTTTAGCTTATTTTAAAGCCACAGCAGAACAGAACTGTTATGCAATTCCAAACAGCATACAGTGGTGATTTCCTAATGGATCTGTGTTTTAAATTAATCAGGTGAACCAATGATTCAGTGGCCCATTCATACAGAGAGCCACATATGTAATTCATGGATGAATCAGCTGGTTAAATGAATCAAATGAGTGAATGACTCTGTGATTTACTCAAGACATTTACCGCCACCTACTGTCATTTTTCATTTCTTATTTAAAGTACAATTTCGTTTTTCTTTCTTTTTTTTCAATTTCATATTTCCATAATAATAAAAAACTATTAAAGCAGTAGTTCACCAAACCATGTTGTTTCAGACTAGTATGACTTGCAGATATTTGAAGAACATTGGTAACCAAACTGTTGGTTGCCACTGACTTTCACTGACATTTAAGGTTAACATCCCTCAAGGTTATTAGAATGATACATTTCTAATAAATGGCTTTGATTGGGGGGGATACTGAGATCGAGATATGGGAGCAATGAGGTGAGGATATTTATAAGGCGAGGCTATGAAGCTGATAGGAAGATGAGATAATTAAAAGATTGGAAAGGCGGCGATCGGTAATGATTACCTTCGTGCACTCCTCCCGAAATACGTTTGTAAACGACATTAATTAGACCGAAACTTTAGTTGTTACTATGGTTCAGATAGGATATGCTTGTGCGTTGAATTATTAGCTTGTTGTTATTACTGCCTAATGTTAGTCTTGGCAATGCATGTGATTTTGATTGGGTTTGTGTTGTGGTTCAGATGCATTGCTCGGGTCTGGCCTGGAATCCGGAGGTGGCCACTCAACTGGTTCTGGCATCCGAAGACGACCGAATGCCCGTCATCCAAATGTGGGACCTGCGCTTTGCCACCTCCCCTCTCAAAGTGCTGGAGAACCACACAAGGTAGATATAAACTTCAGCAGGTACTCTTACCCTCCTTGAGTCTTTATTCTCAGCGATCTGTATGTGTGCTTTCAGAGGTGTTTTGGCAATTGCCTGGAGTGAAGCAGATCCAGAGCTGCTCCTGAGCTGTGGGAAAGATAACCGAATCCTGTGCTGGAACCCCAACACAGCTGAGGTGAGAGTTTAATCATGTGGTGAATACTTTGCTGCAACTAAAATCTTATGGGGTGTAACCTGTGATGTCTTTTCAATCAGGTCCTGTATGAGCTGCCCACCAGTGCTCAGTGGTGTTTTGACATCCAGTGGTGTCCCAGGAACCCAGCTGTGCTGTCTGCTGCTGCCTTTGATGGCCATATCAGCATTTACTCAGTTATGGGAGGAAGCAATGACAACGCCGTTACTTTACAGGCCGAACAGGTACAGCTTAATTCTTAAAGGAGACATATTATGTAAATCTGACTTTTTAAATTTTTAAGTGTTAGAATCTGGTCCCTGGCACATCTACAAACTCATAAAATGTGAAAAAGATTAACAGACACTTTCTGTGCACTATAAAACACATGATTTCAGGGTAATAGATGTGACCCGACTGTTTTAGCACAGTATCTGAGGAACGAGCTGTAAAGGCACAGTACTATTCTAGGAAAGGGGTTGGGGAGCGGCATCTCATTTGGTTTTAAAGCGTTAAAATGATACTATAAATGATCTGTGAGGTATTTTGAGGTGAAACTTCACAGACACAATCTGTGGTCCAGCTTATAATCTTCAAATCTTGTAAAAAGGGCATAAATAGTCTCCTTTAATTCAAGCTAAAATGTTTATAAGCTAAAGCACAGCTTTGCTCACAGTTGCTTCTGATCTTCTTTTGTTCAACAGTTAAGTAGTTCCTTTGGAAATATGGATCCCTTTGGTACGGGCAAGACACTGCCGCCTTTACAGATGCCTCAGACCGCCACATCCCAAAGCACCGTCACTCCTCTCAAAAAGCCCCCCAAATGGATCCGTAGACCAGTTGGAGCGTCTTTTGCTGTAAGTGGCCCCCGATCTAAGATCTACAAGTCTTAAAAATAGTGTGCTTGTTTCTAATCAGATTGTGTCTTTTTGTGAGCAGTTTGGTGGAAAACTAGTCACTTTGGACAACATCAAGCCAGAGGCACAACAGCCCCAGCAGACCGCTGCCCATGTGGTTCATATCAGTCAGGTTGTGACAGAAACAGATTTCCTTGATCGCTCAAACCAACTTCAGGCAACACTCACTGCTGGAAATTTCCTGGAGTATTGCCAAACCAAGATCGAAGCTGCTCAGAGTGAATTTGAGAAGACAGTTTGGTCTTTTCTGAAGGTAGGACATTAGAATATTTTAAAAGCTTTTGTACTTGTTACTCAATCAAATCTTTACCAAAGTTGTAACCAATAGATTTATGTGCTCAGGTGAACTTTGAAGAAAATGCAAGAGGGAAATATTTGGACCTTTTGGGATACAAGAAGGAAGAGCTCACTTTAAAGGTAGTTTTGTGTGTTCTCAGTGTTTGTAGTGTGAACATCTGCTTCTTTGTGTCTTCATTAGTTTTGCTTGTGGTTTTCAGATTGCGTCAGCATTAGAAAGGAAATCTGATGAGGCTGATGTGGTAAGTGCATTAGTTATTGTGTTTTACCAGATCTATAAACCTTTCTATTTTGGACTCGTTCAGGCAACCTCTGAGACTTTTTGAGAACTAAGTTAAAAAAATGCTTGTGCTATAACTTGTTAAACAAAACATAGCAATTTATTATTTTATTTATGTGCTTTCCTCTAAGCAAGGGAAAGTGAAAAGGAACAACTTTATTTTTTTAATGAAGAGAAGATACTTGCATAAATAAACCAAATAAAGTGGAATAAAATAGTTGTACTAACAATTACCTTCAAATGTCTGTCAAATGTCAAAAAAACATTTTGTTACTTGGTAAACTGATAAAAGTTTGCACCTGCACCATGACCCAGACCCAGTTGCTTAGTAGCTAGCCAGTCATATCGGAAACGTTTAGCCGATCCTTGCCATTTGAATGTGCACTCTAAGAATTGCATAAATATAATTCAGTCATGACAACTATATAGGCATCACTTCTTCAATGTAATAATCTTGTTTGCTTATTTTTTTCATTGCTTGCATTCCACCTTATCCTGACTGTGGTGTGTATGAAGCTTGCACTTATACCTTCTTCCATACCTCACAATTATCCTGCTCCCATTCCCATCTCAAGCCCTGTGCCTGACCCTGTTTCTAAGCTTGAACCAGTCCTTGAAACTCAATCAGAAACTGAACCCCTTGCTGTGTCGACTCAGCCTCATCTGGAGCCAAAATATCCAAGTCCTCCAAACCTTGAGCTAAACCTTGAGTCTCTGAACGAACCATTGCTTGAGCCCACAATTACCCCCAGTGCCGTAACCCAAAAACCTCAGTCACAGCCCTCAGTAGACTTCACCCCACCAGTAGATCTCACCACCTTCTTTGACCAGATGCCTCCAGTTGATTCTACTGATCAACTGATAGTCACACCTGGAGAGAAGTCACAGTCAGTGCCACTCTATGAACCTCAGCACCTGGGATCTTCAGATCTACCGTTACTTCCCCAATCTGCTGCTGCGATAGTTCCTTCATGTGAACAGATAGTTGAGTTTCAGCAATCTGTGCCAGTTAATCAACAAGCATCTGGTTCAGTGCATTCTGGACCAGTGCTGCAAGCTGAACCTCTTCAGTCTTCAAAAGAACCTACTGTTGATTTACAACCACCAGCATCTGATGTGATGCCACCATGTAGTAGCTCTCAGCCACCAGCCGCTCTTGGCCTTTCTCCAGATATCTTGCCTCAAGAAGCCATAAGCTTGCAAACTAAAGTTGACTCCCAACCTCTTGCACCAGAATCTGATTTGATGACACAGCATCCTGTTTCTGAGACTGATCTTCTGAATACCAGTGATTACCGACCTGTCCTATATGTCGAAGAGGTTTCTGGTTGTGGTGATCCATATAAATCCATGGTTAAAGAGGAAGCGACACTGGAGGAGGTACTTTACGCCTGCTAAAGCCTCCTCTTGCTGCATTCCTGTGTGATAGAATTACATCGTAACTGTGTAAAATATTGTTGGAATTGAATTAATTACACTTTACAAGGCAGAAGGAGAAATGAACTTTTTGAAATCTCACACAGGAATGCTGGCATGGTAGCTTTTTTGTGGTAGATTGAGTGCTGCAACTAACTTCAACCAAGCCTTGAAATGTAGGGGGCGTAGTTCTGTTGTAAAATCTTAATTAAAGTGCACCTTTTCTACCACCTTGGAAATTGTGGTGTGCATAACATAGTCAACTATCAGCTGTTTCACTAAAATCCTGTTGGTTCTAACAAATTTTTGGGCAAAATGAGTCGAAATATGCATAGGCTGGATGTGTAACATTTATATTAGATCTGTGCATTACACTTCTGTCTTGTCAATCAAAAAATAAAAGAAAAGAGGGAATCACTCGCTGCTTGGTTGATCTGTTTTGTAATTTTAATAATCAGTTTATTTGTAATGAACACAAGTTATTTTTACATTTTACTTTTTGTTTTTTTCTTGCTTGGATGTAAAATACACTATACGCTTGTTTCTTTCTTATATTTGGGTTTTTTTTTTTAAATCAGTTTTTCTCTAAATTTACTTTGATATCATACATTATTTTGAAGGTAAAAATTTGCTCAATGTGACTCATTTTGCCAGCTTAGGTCACAAATGTAGCCATTTGGGCATTGCTAGATTGGTTGATATTTTGTGGCTTTGAATCAGTGTTTTTGTCACTGATCAGTTTTGTTTTTTTGGGGGGATGGGGGGCATTATCGTGTTAACGCATTTCTCACAGTTGATTGTAAGAAATGAATGAGGTTTAAATGGACTAAATGATTGAAGTAATTAAAATTGTATTTTTTATTTTTATTGAACTATTAATTCTTAATCAGATTGTTCTAAATCAATCTTCCATGGAGCAACAGTCTGATGCATTTAAGCAGTTTGCAAACATGACGAAATGGAAAAAAAAATGAATTGACATGCATGACATTCAAATTGTGTGGAATGTCAAGTGGTTGAAATTAACCAGGAAGAGAAAGCAATGCTCATGTTTTTCACTGTCGTTTACGTATATATTTTTTTTCTTATCAAGGTTGAGAAGAAAAGCCCTGAAGAGGAAGAAGAGCAGGCTGCCAGTGAGAAATTGGACCTAGACGAGATTCCTTTTGAAGATGAAGAACCTGCTGCTGAGGAGACGTCCAATACAGACGTTACTCCAGCTCCTGATTCAGACACCGTTAACCTCAAAGTTAGCCAAGGCAAGTTTCCTTTTGAATGTTCACAAAACCTTCACTGATAAGACAAACGTTGTGTTGGAGGAATTAAAATTGGGGGTCATTTGGATTTCAGACATTGATGGACTGATCACCCAGGCACTGCTGACTGGGGATTACGAAGCTGCTGTTGACCTCTGTCTGCATGATAACCGAATGGCTGACGGCATCATCCTGGCTATTGCTGGAGGCGATGAGCTTCTGGCGAAGACTCAGAAGAAATACTTCAGCAAAACTCAAAGCAAAATCTCTAAGGTGAGGTCATGTAGTACCACAGTAGACATGCTTCTAATCTGTTGCCACTACTGTCTAGTTATTGTAAATGAGAGATCTGTCCATCTTTATATATCTCTTATGTCTTTTTTTATTTATTTGGACCTGACTAAGAACCTACCCATTTTTATCACTATAGATATAATTAAATATATTATGCACACTTCCAAAACATATGGGACTTGTTGTTGATTTGTTGAATCGCATGTCTTGGCATTTAGTAGCTCTGATGTTGGATCTCAATGTATTTTAGCTCATTAGCGCTGTGGTGATGAAGGACTGGTTGGACATTTTGGAGACGTGTGACCTGCAGAACTGGAAGGAAGCTCTGGCTGCAGTAATGACTTACGCAAAGCCAGAGGAGTTCTCCTCCCTCTGTGGTAAGTCGAGTTTACACAGTCTCTTCTGTAGGCTACACTAACATCTTAATTAATATCGGAGAAAACTGAATATTTTAATGTTCTCAGTTATTTTGTTGGCTACTAGTATGTTGAATAACTATAATTAATATCATGACTTAAAGCGATAGCGGGGGCCAGTTTTAAGGAGAAGTGAACATAAACAGTTCAGAAAGACATCAGATGCATATCAATCTATTAGAAATTCAAAATTAAGTAGCTTATTAGTAACCTGTGGTTTACATAACAAAATGTTGCTTTGTCTTTTAATTAATTCAGTTATAATTATTGATCTTATGGATAAAAACAACCCCAGCTAATGCTATAACCTATATAGGAAGCCTTATTTCCTGCATATTAATGTAATATTAAAGGTAAAAATGAATAGCTGAGCCCAAACTATAAAATGTAGGTTTTATTTATGTATTGTTTAGATGTCGTACTCAGCACTTAAGTCAAAATTGTGTGCAAACATGTAAATTGGACATAAGGCAGTTTTTACATTACCTTATAAATCTAATAATTTCTGTTTGTTGTTAAAATGTAATCACCTACACAATGGCTGTCTTTCTGATATATTAACTTAAGCATAATATATTAAGTAATTAAGACATCACTAACTGCTTAAGTAAAATATAATGAATATGCAGGCTAATGTAGTGGATATATTTACGTTCAAATTAAACGAAGTTCACCCGATCTTATTGCATGTTTTTCCCATTCAACTCCTGCGTTTGCATCTTTGTCAACGCGAAAGAGCTCACACTTGAGTAGTGCCAGCATGTGGCTGGATCATTCCTTTTGCTTTATTGTTATAATATTCAAAATCTCAATTCCTCGATTTCTAAAAAGAAATCAACCCTAGCATGAATGGTGTTTTTTTTTTTTTTTTTTTTTTTTTTTTTTTTTTTGCTACAGGTCTGCTGGGCTCCAGGCTGGAGGCTGCTGAGGACACGGCGCTGAAGGCTCAGGCCTGCCTCTGCTACATCTGCGCAGGCACGGTAGAGCAGCTGGTCTCCTGCTGGACCAAAGCTCAGGACTCCTGCAGCCCGTTGGCACTGCAGGTGAGGCTACAGAAACCCACTGGTCCAAAGACTGTAGTTCGACCTGTTTTTATTCAACTTGATTGTAATTTGGTGTTTTTCATGTGTGGATCGAAGTTGAAGCTAATGCATTGTTGTAACACTCATGTTGTTTGTAGGAGCTGGTTGAGAAGGTTGTGCTTCTGCAGAGAGCTGTGCTGAAAGCTCAGGGTGGTGTTTCTCCTGATACGGGTGCACTGCTGGCAGAGAAGATGAATCAGTATGCCAGTCTGCTGGCATCACAGGGCAGCTTACAGACGGCCATATCCTACCTGCCCACCAACACTCAACAGGTGACTGTCAGAAACTGTGCCTTAAGTTGGGAGATGGTCAGTTTCTATAATGACATTTATAATTACACTGTAGACCCATTCCTTACACCTTAACCCACCCATACCACCAAGTCTGTTTCTAACCTTAATCAAATCCCACCTCAATAGCAAAAAGTGTTTTGCATATGAATGAACACAATAAGTACATTGTGGAAATAATAAAGGCTACTATACTTTATGTTAGTTCTGTGTATTTGATGATTTGTTTGTAGGTTGCTGTGCATCAGCTGCGTGATCGTCTGAGCAGAGCTTTGGGTCAGCAGCAGCAGTCTGGACTCTCTGGAGTGAGGCAGACGCTTCCCGCTGCTGTACCAGCACAGACGTACACACAACCTCAACCTCCACAGGTCCCCGCGCAGCCCACCGGCCCTCCCCAGTATTATTCACAGGTACGAGACTCACGCACACCCGGCGAGTAAAACACGTGGGTGCAATGTTTGACTCACGAGCGGTCGATACCAGTGTGTTAGGGATGCACGATATTGGATTTTTGCAGATCCCAGATCCAATATACCGATATTTTTTCAGCTCATTTTGTCTGATAACGATATATTTCCTTTATTTTGGAAAACGACTCCAAATCTCTCCTGTGCAGAAATTCTAAGCACAATATTTTTTTAATTTTGGTTAGTTAAATTTAACAAAAACATTTTTTGTTAGAATTAAATAAATGATAGTTTTTTGAAAGTACATTTAAGTATAAATAATCTATGTGTCAGTCGCATTTTTTCCCCAAAAAGTAATAAGAACATTTTATTTTAAGATTTAACATTTATAGATGGTCTAAAGCAGAAGAGTTGTAAAAATTCTGAAAGAAATTATTTTAGAGCTTAAGGTTTGTTTAAAAAATAAAACGTATTGTAATGAATAAATCAGTATATATAAAATTGCAAGTGTCATGTTTGTGATTTTATTTTTCATGCAAGCTATAGCATCTGACCTTTAAATCAAAACTTATTAATTATTTTATGACTTAAATTTAAGTAGAAACGCAGTTTTAGAAGTAAGCAAACAGCGCCCCCTACGGAATTAAAACTATGTGCTCTATCACATGTCAATCTAATCGTCATTCAGACAAAATTTAGCTTCGAGAATGAGTCACACTGCTGATGTGATCTAATCACTAGCACACCCTGAATACATGCTAGTAAATGTATTCCTCTTATCAGCATGAACATATCTTTCATAACGGGCTGATGCCGATATTTACCTTTAAAACCATTATCGGGCAATTCCAATATTGGTCTGATAATCTCGTGCATCCCTACAGCGTGTGTTTGTGTTTGTGTTGTGTTCAGGGTAGATCTGCCACTACTGTCACGTCTTGGAGTAACCAAACCCCTACAGCTCTACCCAGTGTCCCTCGCCCGCTCGTGTCTGCCGCTGACCCGCAGGTACAGATTGACAGAGCTGTGACAGACACATACCGCATGAGCAAACCTGCCGGGTCTCTAGACGGCTTATTTAATACCGTAGTTTGACTTTTTTGTTTTTTTGGGCGACGACTTCTGGGATTTTTTGCTCCATGAGAGCTGTATTCAGGTCTAAACAGTAATGTATCTTTTTTAGTTTGCTCTGGTGACTTCTATTATAACACGTTTTTTTTGTTTGCTTTTCTAATCTAAGAAACAAGATTCATACCTGCAAACTCATCTCTATACACACACTGCCGTTCAAAACTTAGGGATCAGAATTTTTATTTGATTGAGAATACAGGGCAAAAATGGTAATATTGTGAAATATTATTACAGCGTAAAATAATAGGTTTCTATTTTTATATACTTTCAAAATGTAATTTATTGCTTTGATCAAAGCAGAATTTTCGGCATCGTTACTTCAGGCTTCCGAAATCATGCTGAAATCTAATCATTGATTTATTTTCAAAGTTGTTGTTCAGCTTAATATATACAGTAGTCAACGTTCGAAATGGATCAAAATCTTTCATCAAAGTTGTCCTAAAATCAAAAACAATACCTATTCTTGTCTTAGCACAACTTTGATGAACTTTTATGATCCACTTCAAATGTTAACTACTAATATATATATATATATATATTTATTTATTTATTTATTCATTCATTTATTTTTATTTAATTTTTAGAATGAATGATACCTTTTCTTTGATGAATAAAAAGTTCAGCATTTATTTAAAACATAAATCTTTCCTAACAATGTACTATCACTTAAATTTAATACACCCTTTCTGAATAAAAGTATTAATTTCATTCAAATTAAAAGAAAGAAAATAATTTACTTTCCCCAAACTTTTGAACACTAACAACTATTTGAAAATAAATCAGGATATTGGAATGATTTCTGAAGGATCATGTGACACTGAAAAATTCAGCTTTGATCATAGAAATAAATTACACGAAAGTATTATAAAAAACAGAAAACTGTTATTTTAAATTGCAATAATATTTCACAATATTACATTTTTCATGTATTTTGGATCAAATAAACCATGGTTTTTATTGTTCTAAGCTTTGGAGTTGTTTCCACGTTACTTCTCAAAAAACAGCTTTATTATAATATCAGATTTCAAGTTCCTCAATCCAGAGTTTGCAGTTGTGAAGGTTTCTGTGGCTTCTCTTCATTTATACATTAATGCAGATGTTGGTTTTGTCTCACAAATAACCAATTTCTTTTATATCCTATGAAAGGATTTAATATCCTTTTTATGCTTTAACATCTAATATTTTCACCTACCGTATTTTCTAGAAAATTAGCCGCACCAAACGTACAAACCTGCATTTAAGAAGAAACAAATACACAAGTCACATCAGTGTATAAAAGCACATTCTATTATTACATTAAGAAATCTACAAAAAATCTACAAGCTTTATAAGCACTACAAAAATATGTTTCCTGTTAAAGTTCAAATGTTTGTCATGGAGTGAGTAGAATACAGCTATAATATAATTCTAAACTCATTATATCAAGCTAAAACTAATTGAAGTGAAACTGAATTGCAATAAATAAATGAACGTAGGCACATGTTTCTCTCTCATTCAACAGATTCAATCCAGATTTATGCATACTTAGGGATATTGCATAAAAAGACGCTGAATGGAAAGATGCACAGAAATTCTAAAAATGCTAATTACAAAAGACGCTTGATTTTGAGATGGGACGGTATAAACCTGGTCCAACTAATGTATCGATCTCATTCACAGTATCTGAAATGCTCCAACTCCCAGAACTGTGTTTATAAAACTAAAATAACAAGATCATGTTTTGTATGCACGCTCCGATGCTCGTAACTTATTGTATACAAAAATGATCTTCCGGCTGCCTCTACATTATCCCTTACTTAATTACATCCCTTCCTGATGCAGTGCAGTTGTGTGAGGATTGCAGCTTGACATACACCCAACTTTTAAACTCCAGACTGTCCTGCATGTCTTTTGCCCTAAACTGTACACTGCATTTCATTAGCAGATGAGAAGCTTCTTTTATTTATATGGTTCTTGGAGATATGCTAAAATTTCTGATGTATCTGTATTCTGATGTTATACTTTGTAAGTCTTAGTCAGACGTCACTAGTTGTTTGGGTTATCTATGTAAATGATATAGATGATAAGTGACATTAAGCTGGCCGGTGCACTGTAATGTAAAAAGTAAGATGATATGTGCATTTTTTTTTATAATAGCAGTGTAATAACATGCATGTACACTATTGTTTAAAAGTTTGGGGTCAGTTATTAATATCTTTATTCAGTTAGTAGCAATAAAGACATTTATTAACTTTTCCATCAAGGAATCCTAAACAAAATCCAATGTATCTCCATTTCTTGAGCAGCCAATTAACAAATTGGAATGATCATGTGACACTAATGACTGGAGTAATGATGCTAAAAGTTCAGCTTTGATCGCAGGAATAAATAACATTTTGAATTTGATTAACATAGAAAGATGCAGATTGTGCATCTCTAGTGTTTGTGGCAGGCCGGAACACACTTTGTTCTCCTCATCACGTAACAAGTCAGAAGTTAGTCTAAACATGTTGGTGTCTCTTCCATCCTCAGGTGGAGTCCTCAGCTCCAGCCTTTGGCCTTCAGTCTCCAGTGAGTGCGTCTGTTCCTGCCTCCGCTCCATTCATGTACTCCCAGCAGTACCAGAGTAAGTATACAGTCACTGAAATCACAACCGTGTTCCTCATCCTTGCCACTAAACCTTAGACAAAGGTTTGTTTTCTCACTACATGAGCTTAAAGGTGACAAAAAGCATAAAAGCTTCTTACCTCACACTCTTTAACCTGTAACACTCAAGAACTAATGTTTTGTAAAATACAATTTGAGGTGGATTGTTATGACCTTGCTCAGTAAGCATCTGAATATACATGGAAATCCATTAAAACACCTCATGATAGCAGCAGCTAGATTTGCACAGGCACTTTGGTTTCCTCTTATAAAAATGCACTGTGGTTTTATTAAAGGACAAGTGTAGTAACCAGGGTTTATGGCTTGTACAACTACAATTGGCAAGGTTAAATTATGTTGTTTTTTTTTAAAAAAAAACGGTGGTTACCATAGTTTAAATATTGTAGCCGTGTTTTTATATAATAAAACCATGGTTCATTTTGGTGCGGGAATGACAGAGTTCACCAACAAGTGTAAAACTTGCAACGCATGGTGTTTTGTATGGATACTGGCTGCTGTAAAACCTTTGCATGAACTTTTTGCTCAGTATGTTCTCAGATTTATTTTAACAGTTAAGGATCATTTCACCTGAGCTGTTTATTAAAGCTGCAGCCCGTACGTTTTACCTCTTTGTCGCCATCTATGCTTGAAAACCTGGAATTTCAGGTCCTTGTGATTATATTCAATGTGTGGGGTTGTACTCCGGCATGAGCTGAGCAGTCACCGCACCGGAGTGGATCCTGTACTTAGTAATCACAGATGGGCTGTAATTAAACAACGCGCTACCTGCAGGATACTCATATGCGAATGAGGCGAGCCGGGACTCAATCTTTGTTTACAGGCGTGTCATAATGACGCAGTGCCATGCTTGAATTTCAAGTGAAGACCTACCAGTACCACTATTATTCTTGTAAATAATCTTGAAAATATACTTGAAAGCAAACCATTGTGAATCGGGGTAAAGTAAGGTGATAGTTTTGAACACTGGCTGGTTATGTACTTGCTCAAATATTGATTTTGGAGAATTTTCAACCAAAAAAAGACACAGACTGCAGCTTTAATGTTTGCATGATCATAACTGTACTGTGAAATGACTCTATGAATGACTAACTGCATATGCCTGTTGTCTCCTCTCCTCGTGATCTTCAGACTATCCTCCTGCTCAGCAGTTCACTCCTGCCGCCGGGACTCCTGGCATCTATCAGCCTCTTCAGTACTCTTCCTCCATGGCTTCTCCTCTTCCTCCTCCACCCTCCTCCTCCTCTGTAGCTGCTGTCTATCCTCCACAGTTCATGCATCCTGCCTCCTCTCAGCCGGCAGCTCCTCCTGTGATCTCTGGGCCTCCTCAGGGAGGCCAGCCTTTCTCTCCTACTTCTCTCTCTTCTGGCGTGTCTTTCCAGCATGGTGGGCCAGGGTCGCCCGCAGCTTATCTTCCTCCTCCGGTCGCCAGAGTTCCAGGTACTCAGAATGAACCCGCTCTGATTCCAGCCTCCCAGAGAACAGGTCTGCACTCAGCACCAGATTTAAGACACACAAGCAGTTACTGATCAAAATCAGTTGTTTTGTATATTATAGACACACCACTGGTCAAAAGCCTTTTCTGCTACCCGAACGATTGGAAATAAGTTTTCTATGTTAATATATTGTAAAAAAGAATTTTCAGTGACTTCAGTGTCACATGATCCTTCAAAAATAACTAACAATAATAATATCCTGATTAACTGCTGTTTTGCTGCTTACTTGAAAATAGTTCTCTAACAGATATATATATATATATATATATATATATATTATTTTATTTATTTATTTATTTTTTTACTGTCTTCAAGCTTTGCAATGGTAATGTATGACAGATGACAGTTTTGAGCATACTGAGCAGCAAATGTTTCTTGAACAGCAAATTAGCACATTTCAGAATGGTCGTGCGATGCTGAAGACTGCAGTAAAAGTGTTAAAAATTCAGCTGTTATCACAGAAATAAATTATATTTTGACACATATTCACCTAGAAAACACTTATTTTAAATTGTAATGATATTTCACAATATTATAGTTTTTATCAATTAAATATAGCCTAGTAGAGTATAAAAAGCTTCTTTCAAAAACATATTATGAATTGTGTTAAAAAAGTTGATGGACACGTCATGCGTCAGCTACCTTATGTATTTGCAGGAGGATTGATTCAAGACTCAGTCTGGTTTTTGGAAGGTGAATTTATAAACAGAGTTATAACAATCTTAACACAGAGGACCATAATTGTCCATCTTGGATTAATAAAAAAGTAATAAATAATTGCAAGATTCAAAATCAACAAGATTCACAAAAATTATGCACATCGATTTTGGTAATTCTAAAATGCATTAATCACTTATTTATCTAAATAAAGATCAAGTATTGGCTGTAAATTATTTAGCAGTCATTTTGCTCTGCATTTGCACGGTAAGTTCTGCAATAGTTGTGATTTAAGAGCCTAATTTCAATCAGCATGATATAGTTTTCATCAACAACTCTATGCTCTCCATTTTAAGAGTTAAAATAGCTGGACCATGCATTGCCGCCAATTGAAATCCAAATTGCAATGTTCTCTTCTGTTCCTCTGCAGGGCCTCAGAACGGCTGGAATGATCCTCCCACACTCAACAGAGCTCCCAAAAAGAAGAAGGTGAGTTTGAAGATTGTCTGCTTGCTTATAACCGACTTGGATTAAACTTCATTTAAAAAACTAAAAATCTTGTGTTTTTTGGTCTTCAGATGCCAGAACACTTCACTCCACCAGCCCCCATTACAGCACCCATCATGGCCCCTTTAGGTCATGACCCTCAGGTCCCTGCTGGCCACACCATGCAGACCCTTCAGCCTCAACAGCTGGGACCAGATCAGCCTGTGGGCCCAGCCACCTTCACCCCCATCCAGCAGCAGCCACTGGGACCTCCAGGCAGAAACCCCAGCATGCCTCAGGGCAACATGGAGGGTGCACCTGGAGCACCAATTGGAGATGTCATAAAGGTATTAGTTTATGTACATTAAACCTATAATGCTAACTTGTAAATTATTAGTGGTGTACTCTTATATTTTAATAATATTACATATAATACTTTATTCTCAGCCACTTCAGTCCATACCGACTGAGAAGATCACTAAGAAGCCAATCCCTGAGGAGCACATGGTTCTGAAGACCACTTTTGAGGGACTGATCCAGAAATGCTTGGCTGCTGCTTCAGACCCGGTTTGTTAACAATGAAATGACACTATTAAAAACAATCGCTTGTTTCATGATTTCTTGGTCTTCCAATACAAAACAGATGAAATCATTATTGGATAGTCTCATAACGCAAAGTCACATGACTTTTTCATTGTGCATTGAGGAATTTCCATGGAGAATGTGTTTCCATCATAGTTGTTTTTAATTTTTTTTCATTATTGGATAAAAAATGTATCTTACTCAAATTGCGCATACATTTTTGTTTGGTTTTTACACATTTTGAGAACGAATGCACATCTTGGCTTTTCAATCCTGTGAATTTTTTGTTTTTTGGTGCGATATTGAAAAGTAGCTATTGACTTGTTTTAAACATTAAACTAACGCCAGGCTTCAGAAAGGCTAATGATTTTAGGCCTGTTCACACCAAGTACAGTAATTATAAAGATAAAGATAAATATATAGTTCTAAAAATTGTTCTGATGAACGATACAAACATTGACAGCCAATTAGAATCCAACTTGCTATCACAAACTTGAGAATTTAAAGCGGCAGATGAATATGCGCTATTAAGTACATGCAATTAGTTTTATTACAATTTGCATAATAAAATAAATCAATCAATCAATTCAGATTTACAAGCTTTTGATTATAAATTATATTTCTGAAATACAGTTGTGTTTAAAATAATAGCAGTGTTTTTTAAAACGTGAGTAAAGCTCAGAATTCTTATAATATGTTTATTTCAATTTATTGGGAACACTGCACATTATATTTTACATCAAAACATGAAGAAAAACTATCAATATTTAATTACTTTAGAGAAAATGAGGGAAAATATTATAGTTGGCTGTTTTTCAATACAATTTTTTACAGTTCCTAAAAACAGTGGTTATTCAACTAAATATTAGTTTAGTGATTCACGGGAAAGCTATATCTTAAAAGTTTTTTCAGTTTATGAAGTAAAAATTTGAATTTGTATTGAAAAAGGCAGACACTGCTATTTTTTTTTAACAGCCCAATATAATATTTTCTGTCATTTTCTCTAAAGTAATTAAAATATTGATCGTTTTTCTTCATGTTTTGATGTAAAATATAATGTGCAGTGTTCCCAATAAATTGAAATAAAAATAAGAATTCTGGGCTTTTTCTCACGTTTGAAAAAACACTGCTATTATTTTGAACACAACTGTATATAGCAAATAATTTGGACATATCCAGGGTATATCCGGTTCAATACTTGTCAAAAACAGTGAGTTGATACAGTACTGCAATTAAGGTTCAAACTATTAACTATTAAAAATTATTACATTAAATTGATATTCATCAACTAATGATATAATATTTCTACTCCAGTTCATTGTTGAAATATAAACATTTAAATATTGACTGTTAAAAACTTATTTGCATGACAGTTATTCAAGCACACATTAATCAGGTTAAGTTAAATGTTTGTTTTGTAATGTTATGCAGTACATATATTTACCAAAATGTGTGTCTAGAGTTATCATTTTTAACTAACATAAAAGCTATGGAAATTGAATGGCTTTCCTGAGCTAAATGTAGTAAAATATACATTTAATCTTATTTATTCAATCCCCTTTGACCAGCATACAAGTTATTACCCATAGTAAACATTACTACTACTACTACTACCAAAAAAAGTTTCTTTGCTTGTTCTTCTGTCTGCATCCTCTTTAAAAATTTCCCAACATTAAACAAGTTCCCCCCCCCTTCATTCTGACAGCAAACCAAGAGGAAGTTAGATGATGCTCATAAGAGGCTCGAGTATCTCTATGACAAGCTGAGAGAGCAAACAGTGAGTATTTGTCTGAATGAACACTGGGAACTACCACAAGCCTCAAAATACTGCTGGTGTTTAAGTATTATATCTTGTGATGTTTTGGATGCGACCCAAACTCTCATGCACTTTCTTCTCTCCAGCTGTCTCCAGCTATTGTCGGTGGTCTGCACAGTATGGCCCGCAGCATCGAGAGCCGCTCATACACCGACGGACTCAACATCCACACACACATCGTAAGCAGCAGCAACTTCAGCGAGACGTCTGCCTTCATGCCCGTGCTGAAGGTGGTGCTGACACAGGCCAACAAACTGGGTGTTTGATATCCGCTGTCTGTAACACACAAACCAACAAGTATTCTCAAGTACCCTCAAGCCATCATTCCAGGACCAGTTGTGCATATACTTCGCCAGTTTTAACCGGTCTGGTTTACAACGACTTTTTGTTGTTTATTCTTTGTTGTGTTTCAATGTTGTTATTATTACATATTTGTAATCATGACAGAGCAGAGTGCAATAGGGCTTTCCCTTTTTATGTCTCCAGTTTTAATGGTAAATTAGCTTCATAAGATGAAATGCGAGTTTTATGCTTTAGTGAAGAATAGCTGCAAGCTGATCGTTTTCAGTGCACCGTGCATTATTCTTAATTTATGCTATTAATCTGGCATTATTATTTTGAGTTTTAAGATGTTTACGATTATCACAGCTCCTCTGCATTTCAATTTATTTTCTGGAAATTGATTTACATCATGACATCATTTCTGCAGATGAATTTTGAATATGGCATTAAGGTAAGATGATAAAAAAAATGCTTCAATACAAATGTATTGCAGTTTATTTTAATTAAGAATTTGCCATTCATACAATTGGAATTTTATATCAATTTTAAATCATGATTTATGTTTGTTTCATAATAATGCTGCCTGTCTTTATTGTGCATCACTATGTCTTAGACATCTGTTCACATCTTTTTCAGATCTTGCTTCTGAAATAAAGGGGCAAAAGAAATAGTATCAGATGTGTGATGGGGGGGGGAGATCAGGCTACAGTAAAGGGAATGTTTTTTTTTTGTTTGTTTGTTTTTTTTATCACAGTCCTAGCCAGGTGTCATTCTCTTAGTAAGTCTGTTTTGAGCAGTTTTGCATATGGCTGCACGAAATTTGGAGGCTTGCTAGAAAACCCTGTTTTTTTTATGCAATCCGTTTACTGTCTCAGTAATTGAGATTGTACTGTAAATCTGATGACTGTTTTGCAGTTTTATTAAAAACAAATTGAGACAGCTGGTTTACAGATGTTTCATTTTAAATGTTAGATTCATATACTACACATGGCATTACTTATTCACGTAAAAAGTGTACACTACAGTATTCATATATTATTATACATATTGATACCTAATAATTTGATTTACAAACATCTCATACTTAACAGGAGTTGATTAGTGTGCTTTAAATATGAATAAATGACGTACTGTATATACATGTATGTATGTGAAGAACATCTCTCAGCAATTCCAGTCAAATAAGATATTAAAAGGGCAGTTAATGCAAAACTGTAATTTTGTTATAAAGCTTGATACAAATCATGGTTGAAAAAACAGACG
>JAUMHI010000051.1:1218917-1267269 GCA_032359435.1 Enteromius unitaeniatus
AGTACAAGTACAAAGTAGCCAAAAAAATACTTAAGTACTGTAACGAAGTCCATTTACTCAAGTACTTTACACCACTGTAAATAAATGAATTCGCTTTCGTATCTCAAACACAATTACTATTGTTTGATTTATCTTCTTGAAGTAGCCTGTTTGTTATTTCTACATATGTGACCACAAAACCTGCTTATGCTATTAGGTTTCAGTTCATTTCACACATTAACTTTATTTTGTAATGTGTTTAACAGCATACAAATATTACATAATTATTTCCTAAAATAAAATATTCTCAAAGAATTAATATATATACACATACATAGACACAAATAAGTACTCTTACTGTGACTAACAAAAAGTGGATTGCACTAATAATGGAAGTGGAATTAAATAATGGAAGAGTATCAAATCAAGAAACATCCGTCTAATAATACTCATCTCATGATTGTGAACGGCTGCTTAAAATGGTCAAATGAAACAAGCTACAGTAAAGGATTGTTTAAACAGCTAGATTTTTTTACAGGGCCGCAGTCATGTTGTGTCATCTAGTAGAAATACATAAAATAATAAACTGGTCCAAAACAAGTGTCTTTGTTGGTAGGCATGTAATTGATCATTATGACCGGCTGAACTTCTAAAGTGGAAGGAAATATTTGATTTGTCAACAAACTTTTTCTGTAAAATGATACATGATTAAGATTTAACAAGAGAAGGTAAAGTCACAGCCAGGCATGTCAGGTTTTATTTATTCAGTGACTTGAGAATGCTGACATATCATAATGGTAACATAACAGGACATTCTTCCAGACATGTATTACAATCAAGGCTCACACACACACACACACACACACACACACAACAGAATAGTTATTTAATCACATTTTGATTTACTTGTTTCTCAAAATGTGAACAGCTATAGCTGTACATTTGCACTCTAAAAGTCTATATTTTCTAGATTGGCATTTGAGGCTTTTATTAAAACTTACAGGATGATTGAGTGACTTTTATTGAGCACTCGAACACTGTCACGAATGGGATGCGAGACGAGCAAGATCCAGTGCTAGTGAGTTTATTCAAGGTCCGAGTCAAAACATGCAAAACAGACTGAGTGGAGGCGTAGAAGGTAGGAGAAACGTTAAACAGAGCAATGGTCAAATACTGTAACTAATAACTCCAATGACAAAACTACTAGAAACAAAGACACGAATGAAATACAGCAACCGGGTGATGATGTAATGAGCCGTGAAGAGACAAACACACAGACTGGTATTTATACAGGTGGAGCTAATTGAATCTTTGAACCTAATTCGGAACAGCTGTGAAGGAGGGGTGCATTCTGGGGAATGGAGTCCAAGAAAACAGACACAAAAGACACAGAAAGCTGGAGTGCCAAGCATAGTCTTTGGCTGGCAGCTCCAGCTGGGCGTGACAAACAAACTGGTTAAACTGGTTTCATTTCAGTGCTGTCAGACTCGACACTTCCCCAAAGCTTACATAGTTAGCTAACTCGTTAATTCAATAGAATTGGTAAAGACCATACCATTGATATGCAACCATAGGCTTTTTTCTTTTGAGAAAATCATGATCAGCTCCCTTCCACGTGTGTTTAATGGTAAGTGAACATTGTTTATCAAGATGAAACACACCAACACGTTAACTTTAACAAACTGTCACAAAAAGAGGGACATTTTAGTGGCTTATTAACACTGTTTTTTCATGATTACCCTCTTGCACTGCGCAGGAATTCACATCTAACTCTATAGAAACACTTCATAAAGAAAAACCTTTACCAGCTGTGTTCGATTTGATGACTATTTTAGTTTCGTTTGAGTTAGTGGTTCGAATTTAGAAAGTCATTAGGCTACTTTTAGCTTGCATTACGTTTGCTTTGATATTTTAATATCACAGTAAAAGTCTTGATATTTGTAAATGTGTATTTTGACAAAGGTCGAATAGCCTAATTTAAATGATCAAACGATAAGACAATCTAACAACAACAAAACGGGTTGTTTTACTTTTCACATAGTTATGTTTTTATTTACCAACCATGAAAAAACGTACTTTATTTAGAAATTGTTATTATTGTTTTACAATTCGGCTAATTACAAAACCACAACAACACATAAAATGTGAAATTTTAAGTTGGCCTGCCTGGGCTAAAACTAAATAGTATTTTCCTGTTAAACGTATTTAAATAAAGTTGGTTTCATTTACTTCAGAAATTCTATTCTGTTCTATTCTAACTTGTGGCCTGATGTAGCGCTGTATCCGCGGTGAAGTCCCAATGCTTTGCGAATCGGTTCGTATGAATCCTCAAAAAGAACCGGTTCAAAAGAGCGTTTGCGATTCGGACTTGACTACTCGTAAGATCCATGGCGCACAATGTCTGTCTGAGAAATACCAGACCGAGTCCGTCGGCCCGATCCGTGCTGAAAAGACTTCTCAGAGCGTTTCTCCCTCGGTCAAGCCAAACCCGTTCACCGGCTCTCTCATAAAACCCAATGCAAACGATGTCTGTCTTGCAGACCTAATGAAATGAAGAGGACACGGGCTTTGTCCGCGACAGAAGAGGTACGGTTTTTATACTCGTCGTTCACAACAAAGTGATTTAAACCTTTTATTAAATGACACGATATGTCCCATTTTAATGGCGAAGACAATGCGGACTTGCTTTTTGACAGCTTTACAGATAAATATCGCGTATTAATACCGCCCAGTGTGTTTTTTCAGACATTTCGTGCTGTGTATTTCGATTCAAAGTGAGCATAGTCATGATTTGGGTTTGTCCTCTAAACTAAGGTGTCGTTTTATTATTTTGAGTCGTAAGAAATGCAGTTTCAACATACCGGTTTTTAAAATTGTAGTAATGTAGTAATACTATAGGCTAATAAAGTCCATCGTATCAAGCTGATAATTAAGTTAGCACATTTATTATCCTACTATTTCTGCAGCTGGATTTGTGAATGTGGAATCAGGAAAATGCTCTTGATCTCGGTTACCGTCCACACTATTTCAGCACTAAGGCGCTGTCCACAAGCGCCGAATCAATGAATGGACATTTACTGATCAATAAACCTACTGTCATATTAACGAAAAATACTTTCAGATGCCATTAAAAGACTGCTTATTGTTTTGTCTCTGTAGACTGAACCCTGTCCACACATAAGACATTCTCCAAGAAATATTGAGGCTGGTTAGTGGTTTGATTCCTGTGTTAATCACAATAAAGTGCAACAGTGTGTGGTACTGCAAGTAGCCTACAAATCTCATCCCCATTGTGACCCTAAGAGTTGTTAGATGATGATAAATGCTACTGTGATTGTTCATTTTTACTAATTTGGGTAATAGTGTAATGGCTGAATTACTAATAAAGAGCCTCACTACCCATAATCCATCACAAAATCAGAGACATTACTGTGAAAATGGAAATCCTGCAAAAGAGCTCAGCAGTCATGGTAAAAATACACTTTAGCATACTTAAAATGAGCACTTCTGTTGAGCATAAAATAATATTTTGAAGAATGTATCCAAAAAGATAATGTTAGCCATTGACTTAGTATTTTTTTTTATATATTAAACAATGACCACCACCAATGATTTGGTTACCAGCACTCTTCAAAATATCTTCTTTTATGACAAAAACTCGTACAGTTTCAGAATAACTTGAGGGAAAATAGTAAATGTTGACAGGATGTTCTTATATTTACTATTTAATATACTATAAAAAAAAAAAAAACAAGTGCACTTTCACTGGAATTAAAGCGATCAATTTGTACGTATTTTACGAGGTGGCAAATTCGTATTCAAGCTGATTCGTACGACCTCAATTGTAAGATTTTGTATGATTTGTCTAAACAAATTTAGGTTTAGAGGCGGGGTTAGGTGTAGGTCACTCATACAAATTTATACAAATTGGCAACTTGTAAAATACATACAATTGTGTGGTCATACGAATTTGTATGAATTAGCCCCCTCATAAAATATGTACAAATTGCTGTGAGATTGGGCTCATAATTCACAGTGCTTAGTGAGATCAGTAGTTCATTACTTTAGATTTATTTTTTAAATACAGTAGTTCTAATGTTGCAAAAAAACTTTTTATTGAATAACCGGAGCTGAGTAGTAACTGATTACATGTAATCTGGATCTTACAATAATTAAGTACTTGTAATTAGATTATATTGCATTTTAAAATATTCATAATCAGATTAGTTACTTTTTATGGATTACATGATTACATATTATTGGCAGCAAGTTACCTAGAATTTATTGATTTCCCCTAAATCTTCTTTTTTCTCTCTTTAAAAGTTTCCTTACAAAAATCCAGCTTGTGGTACTATTTAGATTTGAAAAGCTTAATGTTAAATGCATTTTATGATATCAAAGAGTGAACTATATTTTCTTACTTTGTGCTTTTTTAGATCAACATTGTACATTTTATGGTATGTCAAAGGTAAAAGTCATGTAAACTGTATTTTTGAAAACTGTTACTGCATTAATACAATTTTCAAATAATCAATTTTAAATAATGGGGCAGCCACTGTTGCACTTTATACACTTTAAATGTGATTCATATGTTAAGGGTATAAATGCAGGATATTAGAATATGGTGTTGGTTTTATTGCAGGGTTGTTTTATTGACGTTCACAAGGAGACATGAGGAAGTGCAGTCCATGGATGTTTCTGCCTGTAATGTTTTCTTTCTTCACAGCTGCTGGTCTCTGGGTTGTGTGAGTATCCGGCACCTGCTTTGGCTGTTTTCTATGTCAATGATTTAATCTGCTGTTATAAATGTTATATAATTTCATTCTAAACAGGTATTTCATTGCTGTGGAGGATGAGAAAATCACCCCGCTCAGTTCAGAGTACAAGTAAGGATATTTCTCTCTATTACAAGACAATTATTTAATCTTAGTCAATATTTATGCCTCCTTCAAACTGATTTTCCTTACAATAGGAGGTCAGAATCAAAATCTCCTCCATATATCAGGTAAATCTATCAATTTGATTAAGAATTGCACGATTTGTTTAGAGGTTGATAAATGTTCTTATGTGCTGTCTTGGCTGTTTAGCATTGCAGGCAATGCCCCACCTGCCAGCTGTGTGTTCAGTCAAGTCATGAACATGGCAGCCTTTGTAGGTATGAATGGTGCTCAGATCCTATCAGAGGACTTGGTGTTACAAACAGAAAAAGCGAAGAGCAAAAGACTAATTTAATAATTATTTCATACGGACTGAAACTGTCCGTATGAAGCAGTCGACCAACGTCAGTTTAGATCGAAATGGTTCGCCAAAAAAAACAATTTCTGAAAGCTTACACAGACCATCCAAGATGTAGTTGAGTTTGTTTCTTCATCAGATTTGGAGAAATGTCGCATCATATCTCTTGCTCACCAGTCGATGCTCTACAATGAATGGGTGCCATCAGAGTCCAAACAGTTGATAAAAACATTGCAATAATCCATACCACTCCAGTCCATCAGTTAATGTCTTGTAAAGTGAGAAGCTGTGTGTTTGTGAGCAAAAATAAACAGTCGCTTCTGGCTAAAATGAGTCCACAATCCATAATAATGTCACACATTAAACAGCTGTTTTTGACAGTTTTCTTTTGTAAACAGTTATTGATCTGTGCAGATTTGTCTTTTGATTCATACTAGATGAATCAAATATTATGAATTTTATGCTAGAAGCAACAGTTTAAAGTTAAAAACACCTTAATCATAGTTTGTTTCTTACAAACAAACAGCTTTTCACTTCTCAAGGCATTAACCGATGGACTGGTGTGAATTACCTGTGGATTATTGTGCTGTTTTTATCAGCTGTTAGGACTCTTGTTCTGACGGCACCCATTCACTGCAGAGCATCCATTGATGAGACGGAGTATGCAATGCCTTACTTCAAATCCGATGAAGAAACTGACTCCTCTTGGAATGAATGTAGATTTGTTTGAAATAAATGTTCATGTTCTGTTGGGCTCCAGGCTTCATTCTGGGAGTTCTGCGATATCTGCAGCTGAAGCCCAGAGTACATAAACCCTGGCTCAACATCGGCAGTCTGGTGGCTTTGTCTCTTGCCTGCTTTGGTATGACTTTAGTTGGGAATTTCCAGGTATGAGTTGTTTTGCAAACAACATTGAACCACTTATTTTGTCTATTTTTTTAAAATAGATTCAAAGAAAGATATTATTTCATGCCATATATTGGGTCAAACAATTAATTGCGATTAATCGTATCAGTAAAGGTTTGTATTTACATATGTGTGTGCTGTGTATTATTAGGTATATGTAAATACCAACACATGCATGTATATATTTAAGAAAAAAAATTTATGTTTATATATTTATATAAAATAGAATATAACATGCAAATGAATTGTAAGTATTTCCTAAATATATGCTGAATATGAATACATGAATAAGAAATATACACAGCCAAAATTAGATTTTGTATGCAATTAATCACAATTAATCATTTGATATCACAACTTTTTTATACATTTATATTTTTAAAAATGATTTAATTCACCTCATTTGTTTTGCTGATCTAGCTGTCCAACGATGAAGAGCTGCATAATATTGGCACGTCCATGACCTTTGGTCTAGGAACACTGTTCTGCTGGGTCCAGTCTTTCATGACCCTAAAGGTCAACCTGAGAAATGAAGGAAGGCGAGCAGGAATCCCTCGCTTCCTGTTGTCTGGAGCTGTAACTTCCTGCATGTTGCTTTGTATCCTTTTTCCTTCCACTGTAACTTCACGTATGTTAAACAATATAACTGACATTGTTGACTGTGCAGCAAGAAATTAATCTGGTATTTTCAGCTGCTTAGTATGATAGGGCTGAGTGATAACGCCAGAATGTTTCGATTTCTGATGATATGCATTATACATCTTGCTCTGAAATATTTACAGTAAATATGTAATTTCAAACAAAACCCACAGCTGTCAAAGAGATTCTAAATAATTTAAAAATGGCTAACATAAAAAATAAATATAAATAAATAAGTATAGATAAATAATAGGATGAAAAAAAACATTTGTACACACCTTATTTTTGTAAAAATGGTTCTTTCAGGTATATTGCATGCAACCTATTGTAACAAGGACACCTTGAAATGAAGTGTAACCTAACAATTTCATAACACTTTTAAAAAGTGTTCTTTTAAATAGTATATTCTTCTGAAAGTATATTATTTCCACAAGTACCACTTTGTCTTTCAATTCTGAATTTTTCTTAGAAAATTCAATTCTGACTTTTGTTCTCAGAACAGTGAGATATAAACTCTAAAAGATTATTATTATATAGTTTACTTATCTTGCAATTCTTAACTCACAATTTCATGATTGCATCTCAAAATTCAGAAAAAAAAAAGTGAGATTTGCAATTACCTTTTTTATTTTTGTTCTGAGGGAAAACAAGCTTTAATACCAAAGCAATATAACAATATAAAGAAACAAAATACAATATTTATCTTTAAGCTATTGTTTTTATTTAATATAAAAAGCCATTCAGGCATATCTATGAAAATTTCTAAGCGATAACAGAAAAGAATCGCTGAATCAGACATATGAATCAAATCACTGAAACAGGCAATCTGATCTGATTAACAGAAATAATTCTGTATTCACCCTGCTTGAGCTGGCTTAGTTGGATACTATCAGTATCGATCTAGCATCTCTTTTCTATAAAAACTAACAATCTAACCTAAGTTTTTGTCAAACGTTGGTCGATCACCAGATTATTGTGAATATACCAGCCCAGGTGCCCCAACATACTATAGCAAAGTTGAGTAATTGATCTTACTTTTGAATTACATTACGGAAAATGTACTTTTAAAAAAAGTCTGACATGTGACGCATCACCCAGCCGTACTGTGTTGTTGCAGGAAGGGCTACAGCCCTGACCGAAAACTAATTTAATTTTATTAACACTTTTTTATTTTATTAACAATTATTAATTTAAGTTTCATTAACACCTACCCCAACCTTGAAACAATGCAAAAACAGAAATTATTTTAGAGAGTGACAAAAATTTTGCTGTATTGGATGCGCACATACCCAGTAATCTCAGCGGCCTCCTTCTAGCCTTTAAGAGACAGTTCACACAAAAATGAAAATTCTGTCATTACCTACTCACCCTCATGCGCAAAAACGTTGCAAGGACATTGTTAAAAAAAATTCCTGTGACATCAGGGGTTTATTTATTGTGAGCAAATAAAACAATAATATAATTTATTTAAAGTGGCCCATTATGCATTCTTGAAAGTGAGCTTTTATGCAGTGTGTAACGCAGCTCTAAGTAAATGAACACATCTTGCAAAGTTTTAAGTCTGAAATGCACATGTATAAAGTTATTCTCTCCCAAATGGAGTCGTCTGAATCATTGAAATTAGTCGTTTTTAAAACAAATCCCAAGATGTTTCAAGTCGATGCCAAAATGAAACATTAGCATACTGCCCGCCCACTTGCTGGTGTTTTCTCATTGGTCTGAATGGAAATGCAAATTCATTCTTTGCCACTAGGTGCAAAAATAGTAGCCTCAGTAACGCTGTACACAAAAGCAGCACTGTGCTCACAAATCTTGCTTTATCAGGCAAGATGAGATGAAAATGTGACCAATCACTGCGGGTTAGCGTCATGCAAAGAAGGGGTTCGGAAAATAGTTTAACAAATCGTTTGAGAGTCATTGAGCAAGTAAAATAAAAAATAATCATTACAAGACAAAGATTTTTTGACCTTACATGTATGCCAACCTGAACCTCCCAAAATCAAAATATGATCCTTTCATTACCCATAATAGGGGCAGTTTCACAATTTTTCACTACAGCAGTAGAGAATTGTTGAATAAAGTCATTGTTTTTGTTTTCTTTCCACACAAAAAGTATTCTCGTAGCTTCATAAAATTATGACGTCAGACGGATTATTTTACTGATGTCCTTGCTACTAAACCCTTGCTGCCTACAGAGGGTCAGAGAGCTCTCATATTCCATCAAAAATATCTTAATTTGTGTTTCAAAGATGGAAGAATAACTTATGGGTTTGGAATGAAATGAGGGTGAGTAATTAATGACAGAAATTTCCTTTTTACTTGTTTAAAATCAAATCTTCTACACATTTTCCCATGTTGCATTTGTCCCTTGACGGCAGATCCCAGACTTTGTTCTGATGGCTCAGCGGCTGCACATGCACGCAGCGCGAGCTCAGTGGGCGCTGGTGATGTTCTTCCTGACGTACCTGGGAACGCTTGCCATCGAGTTTCGCCACTATCATTTCGAGATTGTCTGCAGCGACGACCAGGACCCTCCACTCAGCCTCTCAGAGAGCTTCTCCGAGGTCTCCGAGTACCAGTCTGACCAGCTCTAGTCTCACTCTTCAGCATCTGTGGACCCTTGTACTTTCTTACAGTGTTCGCCAGTGATCAGTCTTGCATGTAAACTGAATGTAATCTCTCTAGAACGACCTTCGGACGAATACATCTTCTGAATAAGCAACAAATTTACGAAGTGCGATGTGTTCCATGTCTGTGTGTCAGATGAGCCAAGCAACAAGGACAATTCCAGGGAGTTTTTGGAAAGATACTCCTTCAGAAACATTCTGTTAATATTCGGTTGTTATTTACTAACCCTTTTGGCCAGTTTAAATCGGTATGCTGTTATTTTTTCTGTGAAAGAACTAAGAGCTTCTGAAGAAACTTTACATGGGATACAGCTTTGAAAACTTACATTTAAAGAAAAATGTTATCATTATTTACTCAACCTCAAGTTGTTCCAAACCTATAGTTACTTTCTTTTCTTGAACGTAAATAAAGCTGTTTTGAAGAATGTCTGTAAGCAAACAGTTGCTGGTAGCCATTGACTTCCAAACACAATGGAAGTCAATGGCTACCGTCAATTGTTTGCTTACCAACATTCTTCAAAATATCCTCCTTTGTGTTCAACAGGTTTGGAACAAATGACAATTTAACCAACTACATATTGATTATCATTGAATCACACATGTTTTGTATTCATGTAACCACACTTCATTTTGAGCCTGTCCTTTCTAAACAAGAAGCTTATGCAGCTTTTTATACTTGATGTTAAATATTGTAAAACATCTCTGACATTGGTCATAATCCTGTATTTTGTTACTAAAACAGACATCTGTTTTCGGGTGCTGGTGTATCTAAATGTTGCAAATGTGATTTGTTCGATGTGTCCATTTGGAATAAAATTTTACAACAACGTTTAAGATTGAGGTTTATAAGACATGAGGTACAATTACACTAAACCGGTGTGTAGTTGGCAGGTTATCCAACTGCAATATTTTATCACTGCACATGTGGGAGATAAAGACATGAATATGTCATATGCTACACATAAACACCGCATATAAAACATTCAAAAGAGAATGTAAGTGTATGATAATTCATAGATGGGTTTCAGTGTAAAAAAACAAGCACCTGGGAGGCTTGGCGTTTCAGTCCAGCGGAATAACAACTCATAGTAACAGCTGGTTTTTCACATGATCCGATGCTGTAAGCCCAGTTCTCGCTGTCAAATGTTCCCGCTCAGTTCTAACTGGTTGAAAGTTGTGATGATTCTATAATGGTTCCTCTCCTCTTCGGTTAACTCCATGTTACCAGGTCTAACTACCATGATCACGTTAACCCCAGCATCCTCCGCTGCCTTTGCCTCTGTAACAGAGAGTTAATAAAGCTGAACTGAATGCTGAATTAACTTTGAATCCTTATGTAATTGTGGCACAAGCATGTAATGATAATGAAAAGCGTGCACGCACCTCGTGTGACGTCGGTTAAGAACATGATTTCCTCTGGTTGGCATCCAATCCTCTCTGCGATGTTCTCATAGCTCTTACTTTCTACTTTGGCACCAATGTTGGTGTCGAAGTGACCATCAAACAGCTGAGAAAATAATAGTCAATTCAAAACTTCATGCAAATCTACATTGACTCATTTAAACTTGTTAATCTGTATCAAGCAAACACTTTTATTTCTTTTTCTTTTTTTTATTTCCACTCAAATGTAAATAATCCTTTCTAGTTCACTTTGCATTATTTATTTTGACATTTACTGAAATAACATAAGCTACATGTTTATATTTCCTGGTGAACATTAATTATGGAGTAAGTCTTTTTTGCCAACTTTCTTGGTAAAAAAACAAAACAAAACAAAAAGTTGGTGATTACTGCTGGCCAGTTATTACAAAAACTAAAACGGTAAGAAAAGAAATAATGTAAATAATGATTTATATCAATAAAATAAAAGTAATAAAACTGAAATAAACTATAAATATTAAATAAACAAAAAATAACCTTGGTAAACAACTTAAATTAATGAGTTGAAATACTTATGTTGCTAAAACTACAATGAAAATACATAACAGCTACAAACAAATAATAATACTCAAACCTTTCTAAAATGAAATTGAAAAATTAACCAAAGTTCAAAATATTAATAGTATAATAGCATTTATCTTTTCACCATTTTAATTAAATAATGCAACAATTGCCTTATAGTACTTAAAATTAAAACTAATAAAAATATAAATGGATACATCCCTGACAGCATCTTATTAAAAAAGAAAAAATTAAATAAATAAATAGACTCTGATAATCAGAAAAGTCACTGTAGGAGCAGAATAAACCAATTCAGAGCGGCATGGTATCTGAATAATCCCAGCTCGGGATAATGACTCGCCTACAGGAAATGACTCCTTACATAATTAATCACATTAATAAGTCCAGCGGCTTTGTGATGCACGAGACTCTCCCTAATGCCAACATCTACACTATAGAGACTAAAGCGATCTGAATCTCACGCAAGCACAAGAAACAACATGATGTGTTGTTTAGAAAACAATTAATAGTGCTTCTAATTATTGATCTAGCTTACATCTAATAGATCGCCTTGGACAGAATAGCCAAAGAGGAGCTTCTGTGCCTCCACGCTCCCTGAAGAGTAGATGTAGACTTTCAGGCCATGATGTCTCCACCGTCTGATGGCTGGAACCACATCCTGGTACACCCTGCGACAAAACCACAGCAAAACAATAACATAACTCATTTCTACTCCATGAGCCTACAGCATGGGATATAAATGTACAGTATCATTACAAGTTTGTGGTCAGTAAGATTTATTACATTTTTGATGGTTGAAAGTCTAAAAACACAAATATTGTGAAATATTATTACAATAACTTTTCTATAAGTGTTAAAATACAATTTATTCTTGTGAATCAAAGCTACATTTTTAAGCATCATTACTTCATCAGTGATGAAAACAGTTGTGCTGCCCAATAGTTTTTCAACATTGATCAACATTAAAAATAGCAGCATTTATTTCAAATGTAAACTTTTATAACATGGTTTTGTACTATGCTCAGTTTTAAAAGTGTTTACTGTCACTTTATATATACATTTATAGCTTATGAACAGAAGGTATTTTGTATTGTATTTTGTATGCAGGATAAGTGCATGTTTTTTATTTCAATTACAGTTTTCGCAATCAAAGACATAACTGACAGATGACTATCAAAGAGTCCAACATTTTTGGATGCAGTTTTTCCCCTATTTGTCATCCTTTCCAATCACAATGCTTGCTACAGCTTGCTACACAATAACCACAGATAACAATGAACTTCCAGTGAAGTTCTTGAACGTGCGATGCAGAGAATGACTACAAGTAAAGTTTATTTATTAATAAACAAAAAGACTTTTTTCTGTCTAACTCAGAAATCCTGCTCAAACACGCATGAGATGTTTGTGTTGGTAAAAGATGAGGTTACTTACTCGCCTTTGATTTTCCCCGTCACATACGCGGCTCTCCACATGTGGCCCTGCAGCTGTTTGAGCGCAGTGCTCTTTCTGTCCGCTGCCATCTGCCACAGCACGCTATCCACTACCTCCCGGATGGCCTTCTCCTCATCTGTATGAACAGTCTGGTCCACTGCATGAACGGGACATGCTTTATTCTGCCGCAAGTCTTCTTCAGCCTGAAACACACACAAAGTTCCGTCTGAGCAACTGCATCCCAGTTGTCTATTGATATCTGTCCCGTACTGTACTTTTGGATAGTGACATTCACATCAGGGTCATTTCCTTCAAGGAGGAAAATATTGCATGAGGAAAAAAAGATAAAATATATACAAACATTAAACTGTATAAAATCACAATTTGTCCAACTGTAGCCAAGTCACACAGCAGCAGAATACGGTTGCCAGTCCTGTTTTTGAGTCCTTAATATGCTTGTGTTCAACCACAGTGTGACAACCACGTTCTGTAACCAAACTCACACCAGTACATTTTCATTTTTACGAACGTTTTCATCTGTGATATTACTTCGGTCACTTCTTGGCTTAAATGATTCTCGTACAGATCAGCAGGCCTTAACTTAACATTCTTAACGATTAAGTTGTCATTCGTTCTTTTCATCTTCTTTTATCATCCGTGGCTACATCAACTCTGTTTATCTAGGGCCTAGATTACTCACCTCTCTCTCGTCGTATCTACACCGGATGCAACAAAATATAATAGAATCTACTCTGCTGTCTTTTCTGGATGCTACGAGGTGCGACAAATTCCGTCGGCTTGCGTGTCCGTTGTTGAATCAGAGAGACCTTTAGAGCCGCGGACCACAGATATTTTCTAGTCGCACAATTGAGAAGTTACATCGCACTCTAGAACCCTGTTTAGAGAGAGTCCACATCTCTCTTGCCTGGGGGGTAACTGTGAATGGGGAAAAGTCATGTGAGAGGAGGCAGTGTTCCATGAATTCCATGAATGTTGTTTTTATTAATTGACGTCGATTTGATATCATGAATCAATTTTCTTCCATTTAATACAAAATATAGTTAACGTGAATCTTATCACTAGTCTTCTCCACTAGATGCAACCCTCTTAGGCCCTGTTTACATGAAGGGAAAACCTCTGCGGTTTGGCCTCTGATTTACACGAAAACCCCGTTTTTAATCACAGAAAACGATTTTTTCTAAAAACTCCGGCCAAAGTGGAGATTTCGCCGTTTTTGCGTTGCAGTGTGGACTGTGAAAACGGAGGCTTTTAAAAACAATGACGCATTTTAGTCATGTGACCAGTCCAACTGATGTCGTACGCCATTGTACAGCAGTTGTTTTGTTTGCTCTCAATTTTGACAGCCCTATTAAGGATTAAAATCAGTTTGTAAATGCTCCAGATAGCTTTTCTTTAAAGAAGACGTAATGCAAGTAAATAAACGGCAGATGGAAATGATGCAGATCAAATCGTCTTACGTTTCACGCATGCGCAACACAGGAACGTAAGTGTTTTTAGTTGTCATCCTGCGTGGATGATCAAGTCTTCGGAAACAATCGAAAACGATAGTGTAGATGTGGAGTGTTTTTAGACAAAAACGCCGTTTTCAAATTTATTCGGATTAGTGTAAATGTAGCCTTAATCCCAAAACACTGCTTATTTTTATCAATCATAAAAACATTTTATAGAACCCTATTATTGTTTAAAAAACATAGGACCCTATATAAAAGTGTTAATAAATGTTTAAAATACAGGCCTTAGGCTATTAATTTCTAATTCATCATTTGTAAATCGATGTTTACTGTTCAGTTTTCAGTAATATTACTAGCATTAATGTATTTTCTTTTATTATTATTTATTGAGAATCAAATCCTTAATAATATAAGATCCAATGGAGAGTTGGTGAATAGGAATCGAATCATGACAGATGAATCGATACCCAGCCCTATCGTGAATGTTTGCGAATCAGTCTGAGTGAACATAATGGTGTTAAAAGGAAAAAGTAAACAAACGACTCTCACTTTTTTGTCTCAAACTAAAAACTAACGACAACATGAACAGGAAGTTTTTTTTTACGATTTTACGTCCATCTTGTGACATACTTCAGAGAGAAACAGAATATTGAATGAGGAAAACAGAGGGTGTCGCTTGTTTTTTCTACTTTGAATGAATTGGATGTAGTAAAGTAGGCGTTTCATTCGGAAACAACACTGACAGTTGGAGGGGCGTGGTTAATGATGTCACGCTCATGCCCAAGCTGTCAATCTGATGTCATCAAGGCAAGGCCTGTTGTTTCAGAGAGGAGGAGCATTTTCAGATTTGGATTAAAGATTACGAAGGCAAAACAAATATTTTCATGGATTTACTAGGATGGATGAATTGTTCATCCCAAAAATAGCAATGTGAGCTAACAAAATAAACATAGTAAATTTGGATTTCACGCAAAAATCACATAAAAATATGATTTTTAGTGAGTAAGCAGCTAATCTCAGCATTTGTGACTAGTTAGAAACTATTTTCTACAAAAGTTATTTATTAAATAATTAATATTAATAAGTTCACAAATAAAATACACTGTTTAAATAATAACTACTTTGGTGAGATGTATACACATGTTGTTTAAATAAAATATTGATTACACTGTTAATGTAGAAATATGAAATAGACTGTGTGTGACTGGGACATGCATTTACATTTGATTTAAAAAATAAATCAATCAATTTTAATTTCACAACACCACTGTTTTTTTTTGTTTTTTTAAAGCATGTTTTACCACCACAGATTAAAGAGTCTGTCAATATATCTCGAGAAATATTAAAAAGATTTAAAGCTTTTACATAATCCTTCCCTTAATGTAAAACAAATGTTTTACTAATACAGTACAAATGAGGATAACGTTTAAAAACAGTGACATAACTACTTATTTACATGTGAAAATAAGTTGGGGAAAGCACATAAACGGTGTGTTTTGAAAGGTGTTGACCTGTTTCTTGAGCAGATGAACGTCTTGTTTGCATTCATCCTCTTCCCAGTGAGCAGACAGATATTCCTCCAGATTCTCTCTGATGTAGGGAAATAAGATGTCCTACATACAAGAGATAACACGATAAACCACATGACTGGTTTTCATCGCACATAATGAATTCATTTCTATGCTCTTCTATTATCTCTGTGAGCTCTTACCTTGACAAACGTGATGGGCGTCGTGGTTCCTTCAATGTCCAGAAGAAAGACTCTAGTATTTTCTGGTACTGCAATCGCTGCCATTTTTATCAATGGCAAACGATATATGTGTTTCTTAAAGGCCTGTGTTTGGTTTGATTATATCTGATGAGAAGCTAAGATTTTGACAAATGAATCAGTAATAGCATGCAAGGCTAGTGGTGAGCTAACACATGGAGCGGTTGCGGGTTGCCAAATCCTGCGCACATAAATCCCCACCCCCTGTCATCAGCGAGGCATTTATATATATATATATATATATATATATTGTTTATATATTTATGTATTTGAAATATGTATGTGCATTTTGTATAATACATTATCATATACAACAGCGCTACATTTACATTTATTATACTTGTAATAGGCAACATAAGGTGACAATAATAGTTTAGAAAATATCAGATTTGTAGTTCTACATACTTTCTGAGATGGTAAAAATAATAAAGGAAATGTTTTGTACAGAAAATAATGTATTTAGCTATTTAATATGCGTGTAGCCATTTTTTTAAAGTCTGGCAACATGGTTGGAAAAGGCTGTTCAGTAAGGAAGGTTGCATATAAATAAAATCATTTTACCCATTGCGTGAAAATCATTAATTCGTGTACTTATTTTGCAGTTTCTGCGTGTGTAATTGAAGAAAAACGGTTTCCTTAAACAACTGGACATGCAAAATATTTTCTTAATCTATATATTTGCAGCTGTTATATTGTTATTGTCGCTCCTGCTGTTATAACTAATACAACTAATTAAATTTTCAGGCTTTCATTGTTTTTTTTCAACCGAATCAGTCCCCGCCCATTACCCATAGTAGAAAACATCCCACAAATGACGCAATAATTAATTATCATTATTATTTTGTCAGTACATTTATTGAAATCACCTAATGTGACACGCATATTATTATTGAGGATAACTGGGTCATTACAAAAAAAAGTTACAAAAATATTACAAAGATAAGCCCCGCCCATCCCCCCGCTTCCTCGTGCAGACGGATTTCGTCACTGATCTCCATCCGCCATTTTAATCAACGCGGCACTTTATTCGTGTTGAAGTCTTTGACCTTTTAAATCCACAGTAATACAATCAGTTACGTAGCAAGCGTCGGATCATACTACATATACTTCAAAAATGCAGGCCGAAGAGCAAGGTGACTTCAGCACCGACGAGTTTCCAGAAGGCTCCAAAATAAACGCGAGTAAAAATCAGCAGGATGACGGGTGAGTCCGGAGCGAGGCCCGCTCGACACAACAGCAGCCGCTTCACATATAACGATACACGCTCTCTCTCAAAACACCTTCACGCCCATGTCTTTCCAAACGCTTATATTATTAATATGCACAATATTAAACGTACCATCGAGCTCAAGATCCTGCAAACCTAGTATCGTTAGTTAATCCGTATGCGTACTAACGTTAACGTAGCAGCGTCTAATGGTTTAGGTTTAGTTTCTACCAATGGAGTTTTTTTACGAAACGCAATATTTAATGTTTTCTTTTGCATTTTTCGCACGCCTCACCAGCAAGTGTGTGTGTAATAGCTGGAGTGCATCAATTATTCAGTGATTTGTGTGCTGGTTTGTTTTTGTGTAGGAAAATGTTCATTGGTGGACTCAGTTGGGACACCAGCAAGAAAGACCTTTCCGACTACCTTTCCAAGTTTGGAGAGGTCCTCGACTGCACCATCAAAACAGACCCCATGACCGGACGCTCCAGGGGCTTCGGCTTTGTGCTCTTCAGAGATGCTGAGAGTGTTGACAAGGTAATGTAGATGTTCCTTGTTCGTGCTTACGTTTAGTAATAACTTTATTTTAGCAGCATTCATTCAGCAGGTTCTTGTTGATGTGTTTAGGTGTTAGAGTTAAAAGAGCACAAGCTGGACGGGAAATTGATTGATCCCAAGAGAGCCAAAGCCATGAAGGGCAAGGAGCCCCCAAAGAAGGTGTTCGTCGGTGGTCTGAGTCCAGACACGTCTGAGGAACAAATCCGGGAGTACTTTGGAGCTTATGGAGAAGTGAGAACCTTGAATTGAGATTTTTTATTTTTTTTTATTGTTATACCACATTTGTGCAAAGCTAACCTGTGTATTTTTCTCTCAAAAGATTGAAAACATTGAACTTCCCATGGACACAAAAACAAACGAAAGGCGGGGATTCTGCTTTGTGACATACGTTGCAGAAGATCCCGTTCAGCAACTGCTGGAGAACAGATATCATCAAATTGGATCAGGGAAGGTATGTTGATGTTATCATATTACGTTAAATAGATTCAAAGTAGGTATGTCATTTATCTTAGGATTGTGTCTTTATATTTACATTAACCATTAAAAAAATATTTGGGGGTCAGCAAGTTTCTTTTTTTAAATTGCTGTAGAATTTGATGGCTGTGATAAGATGTTTTTATGTTATGTCACTTTATTACTGTGAGAAAAGCAATACTTTGCCCAAACCTGCGTGTTTGTAATGCTTTTAATCTTTGTTGTCAGTGTGAAATCAAAGTTGCCCAGCCTAAAGAAGTTTACAGACAGCAGCAAGGCAGAGCGGACCGAGGCTTTGGAGGAGGACGAGGAGGCTTCCGAGGCCGTGGAAGAGGTTTGCAAGCCTAGAGATTGCTGGTGTCTTTTAATTCCAGTAGTTTTGGACTTAATGAGCTCCTCTCACTCTTTGTGAACAGGACAGGGCCAGGGCTATAATCAAGGATACAACAGCTACTACGGCCAAAACTATGGAGGCTATGGCAACGGATACAACCAGGGCTATAACGGCTATTCTGGCTATGACTATTCAGGATACAACTATCAGAATTATGGCTATGGACAAGGCTATGATGATTACAGTGGTAATTTTATACACAGCTTTTGTTAATTAAACCTTGATGTACGTGATGTATTGTTTTTCCACCCTTTAGGAAGGTATTAGTTCCAAAAATCCATGCAGTTTAAGGCAAGACTTGAATTGCACCACTATTTGTTTTTGATAGCAAGTTAAAGTCAGTATAATTAAGCACAGAAATGTATTTAGAAGAATAATTTATTCAACCAATAAGGATAAACTGTTTAAAATAGTATATTGACTTTAATATCACTATATTTATTTATTAGTCCTGGGCAACAATTAATTGCATCTAAAATAAATGTTTTTGTTTATATAATGTGTGTACTGTGTATATTTATTATGTGTATATAAAGATACACGTACAGTGTATATATATATATTTTAGAATATTTACAAGAATTAACATGGATATGTAAATATTTAAAATATAAGCATCTTTCTTATATGAATGTGTGTTTTTATATACATAATGTACACGGTACACACATTACGTAAACCAAAACTATTCTGAAAACATCTCAATGAAAATGATGAAACTGCAACAAATACAAAATGAAAACCCTAATAAAAAAAGTTTACAAAAGTGTTTCAGTGCTTCGTAAATACGTAAATTTGTTCTCAACCAAGCCTAGTGTTGTTTGTAGGTTCTATCCACATTTGGTGATATTTAGGTATTAATTGCTTTATACTAACAATGTAATAATGCTACAGCAGGTCTCATATCACTATATTTAGAGAGAATTTCTGGCCATTTCCACAGGTACAGTGGTTTTGTAGAAAAGCAAGGAGCAGCAAACATTCTCAAATCGCAAACGCTGTATGTGTTTGTAATTTTTGTAGGTCAACAGAGCAGCTATGGCAAGGCCTCACGGGAAAGCGGAAACCATCAGAACAGCTACCAGCCGTATTGATAAAGTGGCTAAACACATTGACGTTCATGGTAAGGTCACATCTTTGCTGCGTTCTGGGCCCGACCTCAATGTTAAAGATCAATAGACACTATCTGACAAGCCTAAGGCCTACGCATATCAATGCGCCCAAGTTGAAAAACATGTCTATAGATCTTTAATCACTCACGTTTGTGTAGCCATTTTGCCTTTTTAGCGTGCCAGAAAAACGTAAGTGTTTTTCTGTAGGTTTTCCTTTTCCTCCTCCTGCTTTAACAGGTGATCATAATGGAATAACATAGAGACTTGATAGCAATGCTAACAGGTAAAGTACAGCTAAGGGGTACAGAGTAAGGGCGCCTCTCCTGATTTTTCCTTTCTTTCCCTAATTCTGATTATTGTACCTTGTTTGTACCTGCCAGCGGGGACTTCATTGCAGGCCGTGTGTCACCTGACCACGACATTCTCTGGGCGTCGCACATAGCGGGCAGAGAGCACGGCATGCACGAGAAAGCGCTGTCCTGTGGTATGGTCTCTTCAAACTTCCTGTACCAGCGTAAAACAAACAAAAAGACAAAGGAGATACCCCCATTTTCCTTAAGTTGTTGGTTTTTGTTAACTGTTCCAAATGTGTTTTTTCCAGGACTTTATTAACGTAACCTAAAAGTGATTCATAACTGCTTCATTGTTGTATTCTCTTTTTCAATTGTAGTGCTCTTGTATTTCAGTTGTGGAGCTTCAGTGATTTATTATTTTAATTTCTTTGGTTTCAGTCACGCCTCCCTTGTATAAATAATTGCATAAACTCTCTCATAATGCTTGCTTTTTCTTTAGAGGCCATAGAGAACTTCAAATGGGTACACCTCAAGGCTTTTTCTTAAGCATAGCCTTTTAAAGATCATATGTAAAGTGGGTTTGCCAAGCCACTGAAAGCTGACCAATCTGTGTTAGACAGATGAAACCAACTCAAGCATTTGCTAAATTCAAATGACAATTTTTGGTTTAAAGGGGAAGACGTTTGGGCTCTCTCCTCGATTGGTCGACTAACCGCCTGGAGCTGAAGCTTTTGCTGGCTTATGAGCCGTTTTGTCAATTTAAGACGTCGAACATATGATCTTTAATCTTTAATGATGGTTTTCCTAGTTTAAAATCGACAGCTCAAGAAGTTAAACACTGAAACATGGACGGGCTGTTTTTTTTTGTTTTGTTTGTTTTTGTTTTTTTTCTTGAACCTGTCCAAATCTGAGTCATTCATCTTGCATATCTTCTCTTGTAGGTCGGCAGGCTGACTTCGACATTGCTCCTCGGAGGCAGCTTGTGGATTCCTGTCCTTAAACAACCATTTAAAAAAAAAAAAAGAAAAAGAAAAAAAAGTTATTCGGTCCTGTGGGGACGAATTCAGTGTCTAACCTTGTAAATAGCGAGGCGTTTTGTTTCCAAGTTTGTCTTATTCCGTGCTTTGTTCAGATTGAACCTGTAGGTTTTGTGCTGATGTGTTCTTAAGTCTTGAATAGAAAAAGTGTCCTTTATTTTGTATTTTAGTTCTTTTCCTGAAGGTTTTTGGATAAAGGGATTAAAAATTAAGAAAATACATTGTTGTGCTGTGTTTCTTTCATGTTTTCTTGTAGTGTGTGATATACGTGATATGATTTTTTTTATAAACGTATTTATTCGTCTTTGGGAATGCACAGACGAGAGCCATGATTCCGGAAAGTGTAACCAATAAACATTTAACGTGGCGTAGCAGCTTTCAAACGCGTAATGACGTCATCGCGTTTAACTTCCGTTACGCCGCCATTTTGTGAATGGACGCCGTTGCCATCGACATCCTGAAAGCAGACTAAAACAAACGCTTTTCTGAGCTTATTTACTAACACTTACCACCAGTTCGTTCGCGTTTTGATCTAGGGCGTGTTCCTCTGAATAAAAAACAACAACAATTAGCCCGCATTTTCGCCGAGAACTGATCAAAGATGTCGGAGGAGCAGATCCTGGGCGAGGAGTCGCTGATGAAGATGGAGGAGAATGATGGAGAGGGTTTCGGTGAAGAGGAGATCCTGGGCGCTGATGAAGGAGGTCAGGGAGAGGCGGAGGGCTCAAAGATAGACGCCAGTAAAAACGAGGAAGATGAGGGGTGAGTCTCGACTGGTTGACTGCTAATAAAGACGAATTTAGGTTTCCATATACTACTCGATTCCCTCGGTCTTGGAGACTAAATTATTCGATATCGCTGGGTGTCTCTCAAATAAAGAAAATCGACTTATTTTCTGTGAAGCAGTATTCTGTTTATCATTATGGAGCACATAGTGAAGGACCAAACTCTGTAAATATATCAGCAGGACTATGGAAGACATTGTGAATATTCATGAGGTTGCAGCTGTTTCCAAACTCATTTGCCTTTCAGATGCAAGTTTGTCTAATGTCAACTGGGTCTTTTTCCAACAAGAAGCTCTGAATGTGTGTGATAGCTCGTGGAGGTGTTTGTTCATAGCGCGTCGTGCCTAGTTTTATCACGAATCAATGACTTAACGTCGTGAGAAACGTCAACCTGTCAAATGGAAGTTAGGCGTGAAGGATTGTAATAAAAGGGCCTACATTTTCACTTTCACAAACGAAGGCCTTGTAGGACTTAAATTGTATCAAAATACTTCATGAAAACATAGTTTTATGCGCTGCAAAAATAAACGTATTTGTCATTTTTCAATACAAATAAACACATCGTTAAAACAATATATATTTACTTGTATTCAAACTTAAAAAAATGTCTATTTAATTATTATTATTATTATTATAATTTAGTGATGTCATTTCAATTAATCTGACAATTCACTTCATTTTGAAGATTTTCCCAGAAAACAAAAAAACTATTATTTTCGTATATTTAAAAAAAAATCATTTGCTAAGATTTGGTAAAATATTTTTCCATGTTTTACTTGTATGCTAATACTGGTAATGTTCTCCTAAATAATGCATTGTGTTCTCCTTGACATTTACATTCAGAAAACATGTCGGTATGCAGTCAAGTTTTTGTAAAGAACTTCATTTCTCTTCATAAACCTTGCAGAAACTCTATAATTCTCTGTATTTAGCAAGTAGTATTTGACCTAAAAGCCTTTTTAGTCATGTGAATGACTGTAATATCTTCCCCCACAATCTGTTGTAATATCAACAACATCTTTTTGTTTTTAGGAAAATGTTTGTCGGAGGCTTGAGTTGGGATACAACAAAGAAAGACCTGAAAGATTACTTCTCTAAATTTGGAGAGGTGGTCGACTGCACCTTAAAACTGGATCCTTTGACAGGCCGGTCCAGAGGATTTGGATTTGTTCTGTTTAAAGATGCTGAAAGTGTGGAAAAGGTATTTTTGGCAGATATATAGCTTTTGTTTTGTTTATTTATAAATCTGTTGATGTGAGTTATGAGGCTGGCAAGGCAGCTTCGACTGATAAAATCAAATTTCGATGCGTATCTGTTCCTTGTCTAAGGTGATCTCACAAAAGGAACACAAACTGAATGGAAAAGCAATTGACCCTAAGAAAGCAAAGGCCATGAAGTCCAAAGAACCTGTGAAGAAGATTTTTGTAGGAGGTCTTTCCCCAGATACTCCAGAAGAGAAGATCAGAGAGTACTTTGATGCCTATGGAGAGGTATGGAGAAAGGGGACAATTGATAGATGTTCATAATGTATATGTGACACAACACACCGTAATTTACATTTCAATATTTTCCTCAGGTGGAATCCATTGAGCTGCCAATGGAGAATAAAACAAATAAAAGACGAGGATTTTGTTTTATAACATTTAAAGAGGAGGAACCAGTAAAGAAAATAATGGAGAAGAAGTACCACAACATCGGTTTAAGCAAGGTAGAGTCTTAAAACCAATCTAATGTGCATGATCCTGCCATTTATCATAAACTGTTTTAAAACAAGACGTTTCTGGGCCACAGCTTTATATCACTTGAATGGCACATTGTGTGCTAAATTACCATATGGAAATACATATTTTTGGATAATGCAGTAAACAAATACATTAGAAATAAAAGGCACTTTCTTTTATTTGCATGAGAAATCGTAGTCAGGCTTGATAGTGACATACGACGTGGGTGAAATGCTCTTGACAGCTTTGACTGTGAGTGGTGTTGTCGTTTTGATAGTAATGTGGGACCTGTCCTTGTGTCTTCAGTGTGAGGTCAAGGTGGCCATGTCAAAGGAGCAGTACCAGCAACAGCAGCAGTGGGGTGGAAGAGGAGGATACGCCGGCAGAGCCAGAGGCAGAGGAGGTGCGTCATTCAGTACAGTACTACACCATAAATGACGTCACAGGAACCAATTGGCCCTCTTTAAACATGGTATTATGATGGTTTTTGGTCAATTGGATCACAAGTGGAAAATGGAGACGCATACACCTGCCGTCTCTTCTGTTCGCTTTCAACCACTTCTGACCGTTACCCCGTAGTGCTGATTATGTCAAGAGGAGGATAAATGGGCGGATAGCTCTAAACAGGAGTAGTTATCACTGACTAATATTCCGCGTGTTTGTAATTAACGACGTTGTTTCTTTTTGTGTGTTACCAGAAAATAATACTTAAACGCGCATCCTTGCACGTCTCACAATGATTACACATGTGTATCAGGTCAATAGGTAGAGAGTTGTGGCTGCTCGAATGCATTCGACCACATTTACACAATGAAAGCAATCTGGTTGAATGCGTTTCCGAACTCCAAACATTTCGTTCCCTGTTTACACCTGTATTTAACGCTGTCGTCTTGTGATCCTATTGACCGAAACGTATTTTAATACCAAATGTAAATTTGATAGAGTGGGGCAAAAACAGAATGTCTGAAATACTAAATAAAACAAGGATTTACTGAATTACAATTCAATGAAGCTCCAAACTTAGAATAGAAGCAGAGTTCTGTTTGCTAAGATGTTAGATGCTTAATAATCTGAACCATATTTGTCTAGATTCATTACAATAATAAGGTCAACAAACACATCCATTAACTACTGTCGAGAAGCACAGAATAAACAGAACTTCAGGATTAAGTTAGATAGAAGATAGAAGTGTTACATCTTTTTTAACAGTTCTAGACGGAGTATGAAGTGCACTTCCAATACGCTCCATAAAAGGAACAGTAATTAAATACAGTTTCCAGATTAATATTTCTGGGAAGTCATTTGTAAACGGTTGGAATTCCCTTAAATTTTAATTATGTTCTTTTGGTTTCGATATACCTCAGTCCACTCATGTTAATGGCACAATAGCGTGCTACACTTTTTTTTTTTGCAGCATCCTCAGTCACTTTTAACAGTGATGTGCCTTCTGCATCTGTTGCAGGTCCCAATCAAAATTGGAACCAGGGATACGGAAATTACTGGAATCAAGGTTATGGAAATTACGGGAACTATGGCTACAACAATCAAGGCTATGGTGGATACGGGGGCTATGATTACTCGGGTTACAACAACTACTACGGATATGGTGACTACAGCAGTATGTAATACTGTTTGTGAACGCACAGATGAAAAAACTAAGGAAATATTGTATCGTGGATTGTCGGTACTCGACCCGGACTATGACAGTTGTGCACTAAATTATCTGAGCAGAATGCACATGCTTGTATCATACATGCCTTACGCTTCGAGAGAAAACTCTAGAACATTGCTGCAGTTGCTTTTTGTCCTACAGGGAAGGCTTGCTTGCACAAAGCTATACTGTACATATGTATTATAAAAACTATGGTGCTAAATATAGAAAGGGATGTCTTAGCTTCAAAACACATCTGTCAAAGTGCCTTTGAATCCATTGGACGTGTAAATCTGTAGGCCATGCAAGAAACGACCGCTGGACGGCGGTCGTTTTTAGAAAAAAAATAAACAGTTTTCAAACATTCATTTACGCCACAGATCTGTGTCTCTCACCACATTTTCAGAATACAGTATTTTGAAAGAATGTTTGAATACAATTAACGTAAGTATCTCGCAAGTCTCATGAAATTGGCTCTAAAACCCAAATTGCTAAGAGGTTGTTTTCTGTTTTCCGCCTTTCTCGAGCGCCCGTGTGCCAACACGTTTAACTGGAGACCTCTGCGTTGTTTGTGTTTTGTGCTCCTAACTCTAGATCAGCAGAGCGGCTACGGCAAATCCCCGAGGCGAGGCGGCCATCAAAACAGTTTCAAGCCGTATTAACGAGAAATGTGCAGGTATGTTGTCGCGGTGCTCACGCGATGCATTCTTAGTATCTAAATCACCATTTGTAAATATCTTTTGTAATGTACGTTGCTTAATTGATGTTTTTCTCTAAAGTTTCACAGCACCCTGAAGTGCTTTACAGTAGTGGTAACATAGAGACTATGTTGGCAGTAATGTAACAGCCGGCTTTTGGCTGTTTCTTGCCAATTGTTTTTGTTTTTAACTGTAAAAATTAACAGGTACAGTACTGCTAAATGGGTACCAGAAAATATGGAATTACAAGGAAAGAAAGCCGAAGAATGTTGTCTCCTAACTCTGACATATACCTTGTTTGTACCTGCCAGCGGGGACTTCCTTGCAGGCCATGAGCTGACTTCCCGATTGTCTCAGGCCCGCTCAATGCGGACAGGGTACGAGAGGCGTACGCTCTCGAATGCTCCCATTTGGTATGGTCTTCCAACATCCTGTATACGAATTGTAAAAACAAAACAACTACAGCAACAAAATCTTAAAAAGGACACGTCAAGCTTTTATCTTCTGTTTTTGTTTTGTGTGTATTCTTTTTTATTTTTTTATTTTGTATTAAAATGTTCCTCCTAAAACTTCTTGGGATTGGTCGTATGTAATAATATATTATAATGTAATGCCATTTTTTCCAGGCACCATCAAGTAATGGTAAAATATGACACGAGAGCCGGAATTAAAATTAACTGTTCACTTTTTGAAGGACACGGCTTTCTCTGGACTTTCCAGTGTTAATATGCACTTCTAATCTAATCTTACCTGTAATGCTTGCTTTTCTTTATTTGTAGCTCGTGTAGCTGTAATATCCTGTAGTCCATGAGCTAAAAGCCGGTTTGTACTCGGACGCCGCGGCGCTGGAGAAGTGCTTTTTTTATATTTGTATTGTGTGATTTTTCTACTGACAGCGGTGGAAAAAGCTTCACCTGTAAACCGTGTTAATTTCATCTAACAGATTCTCTTTTTTTAACCTTTTGAAATCTTGGAAAGGTCATATTGTTATGCTTGTAATGCTTTCCTTTTTGTCTTTTAATTTCCATCGATTCAAGGTTGCGCATTAAATGTTATTGATTCCACAAGTTTTTAATTTAACACTATTGTATTTGCTATTATTCGATTTCAAAGTCATGTCTTGTCTCCTTATTGAATTTATTAAAGAATTGGGATTCCTTTACATTTTATGAGTTTGTTTCCTTCTGAAGCGTAATTGTTATTTTCTTTTTTTGTTTTTCAGACGGATGGACGAGCGAATCGAAAGTCAACCCTGAGAGGAGAAAACAAGAGGGCCAGACTTAAATGTGGAGTTGATCAACACGTTGCTACACTTTGGTCGCCATTTAATTCACCAGTTCATTTACAGTCTGAAGTTGCTTTGAAGGACACACACTAAAGAATATTTGAAGTGTTATTTCCAACTATAACGTCCAGAATGTTTGTTTTTGTGTTTCATTTGTTGTAGCTTGTGTATGTTTCTAATCGTATTCCCCTGCTATGTTTCTGTGTTGTACGATGAACTATAGAGAGCCCAAATCATTTCGAAATTATTTGTATACAGGTTTATTAATTTATTGCTTACAAGTGCGTACAGAGTGTAGGCTACTTAATATTCATTTCATATTGCAGTATTTTGCTACAGAGTCATGTAAACCATTGGAAAATACAACAAAATAAAGTGTATGAATCTTTACGCCTATTGTTTTTGCAGAGATTAAAGTCATAGCTCACCCAAAAAATGAAAACTGTCCTCTTTTACTCTACTTAATGTCAAATGTTGTTGCTGTTCTCAATAAAACACCAGGAAAGCAGCTGGAGCCCAGCTTTAAAGTAACAAGAAAACAATTTAGCATTATATATCCAGACATGATATGGGGGAAAAAATGCTTTTCAAAAACAACTTATAACGTGCTTTAAAAGTAATTTTAAGGCATTAGAAATGCACCTTACAATGCACTTTATTGTCTCATGCATAACTAAACAGTTTTAATACCTGTTTATGGTCACACCCTTCAAATAACAATGCATTTTCACTTTGGTTGCAATTGTTTATGAAAAGATGTATTGCATTACAGTGCGCATTAAAAACGCATTTTCCATTAAGACTTAACTAGTGTTACCAATATATTTTGTTAATTAAACCGTAGATTACGTTTTACAGTAAAGTTCTATTTTAGTCTTTCTACGTTATATACAATATCTGTAATTCATGAAATTGAACAGAAATTATTGTTTCAAGTAAATACATGATTTCATCAGTACACAGTTAAAAGGCCTATTCTTACATGGTGCTTATTTTGGAGTGTGATAGTCTAGATAGTCTTTTTTATTTACTGAAAATGTAATTCTCTTCCATTATATTGTTTCCAGTACAAAAGTAATTCACTTTTGGGTGAACTGTTCCTTTTAAAGACTTCATTTTGTCCTGCAGTTATTTTTGCACAATATTTTTGCCAATCATTATTTCCCATACAGAATGTATTATCTATACAGGCCATACATCCTCTTGACAAAGACAACTACTGACTGATGCATCGTAAGGGTTTGAATTGAACTATAAAGATACAATGAAACAACCCAGTCCAGACTACGCTCAATGTATAAAATCAGTTTCATGAGGGTAGAGTGATTTCACAGTATTTAAAGCGTAAGAAATGTTTCAGGAATCATGTGAGTCGCTACTTTATCGCCGTAATGAAGTCTGCTGGAGGTATGCTGGTTTGCAATGAAATGTAATTCGAATTGAAATGATTTTGGAATGAATGTGTCAAGCACAGCAGTTAGTCTCAAAGAAAGACTACTAACAATAAACGAAACATTTTTCACTTACACTATTTTCTTTTCAGTCCCATTATATTAGGATAACACCCTAACAAGTAAAAACCACATAATTCATATGCGTACACCTCTGACATATTCACCACAGATTTATATAGAATTTTACAGGAAATGTCAAAAATAGTAATTTACCTATACATAAATGTTTCCAGTTTCTTTTATAGTAAAAAAAAAAAATGTTGATAGTAAATTCACTTTCAGTGTGTGTGTGTGTGTACTTTATGAATACGACTAATTGAAATGGATGTCTGGGGGTTGCATTAGGTGGGAATGACTTGTGTCGCTAACAGGATTATTAAAATAATGATGGCAAGCACCACCACACCAATTATAATCATCATCTTGGTATTTCTCCACCACATCTTTCTGGCAACACGTGTGGATGTCCTTTGAAACGAGTCAGCCTAGGTAAGATAATTACATAAATCATCAATTGTTATCATGAACAAAAAAACAAGTTTTGATCATGCTAGTTGCACTAAATGGCTTTTTAAAGTCTTATCTCATCAGCATGGAAATAATACATATTGGTCTCATTTTGACCTTAATGGGTCGCAAAGGCTCACCGTGGCCTGCAGATCATCTGTTTTGCCAATCAGGTCGTCTAACCGCTCTCCTCTCTCCAGGACTTTGTTGATGTTGTCTTTGAGAATGACTTTAACATCATTAACTTGATCCTGAACTTGATTGAGTTTGCTAGGCGCTTGTGGTTCAGTGTTGTAGTCAGCCTACATTATAAAGACAAAAACGAGAGTAATCCACTGGACCCAATAAACAATACATGCATTTTGTTACTCCATGATGAAAGTAACTAATTGCGTATTGTTATTTTTATAACCTGGGATTGCTTATTAGATATTAATAACAAAAAAACCACAGAAGTTTTCAGTCGACAAAACATGGCGTCGCTCAAAATGAAATTGTAACTCATTTTAATGCATTACTTTTCTAGTAACATGAAAATAAAATGAAAGTAATCTGATTACGTGATTCTTGTTACTTGTATTGCGTTATGCATAACACTGCACAAGTATCTGCATCATAACATACTGTTAAGTCTATCCAGCAGGGTTGTGCGCTGGTAAAATCAAAAGCAAAACAAAGAGTTGATAACTGTACTAATATACAAGGCTTGACATTAACACCCGCAAACCTGTGAAATCTATCAACCACTTCAGTGGTAAACAGTGGGACGAGCAGATTTTTTGAAGGGGCAAGATAATTTGATGTATATATATATATATCATATATGTATATAGCGTCTTTACACATTCACACATTATTTTTTCGTATCTATACTATCACTACTAGTTTAACAAGAGAAACATTAAGAGAGACAACAGAAAACAGGAAGAGAAACAGATAGATAGATAGTTACATAGATAGATGAGTAAGTAATTACTTCAAATTCAAACATGACAGTACAAAAACTGCATGGTGCTGTATCGTGCTGCCAACAAAAGAAAACAGTATAATATATTGATTTACGACTGGATATCATCATTGACTTTTCTGTGCCATTTTGTTCTCATTTCCCTCACATGTTCACCATGAACTTCCTGACTGACAGTCATATTCAGATGAGTCCAAAGATCTAGATGAAGTCAGCTTCAACAGATAATGTTAACTTCTAAAAGCACTGCCATATTGAGTTTCATGTGTGGGTTAATCATCTTTAATGTCATACTGCTACATATGTAACAATGTTCCCTGGAACACATCATCTCACCAGGCTGGTCAAAGCCTTGAACAAATAAGCATTTAAATAAACATTTAACTAACAAACGGCGTAGGCTTTCGAGTGTACTCACCATTCTGAAACTTTAGTGAAACTTCCTCAAATGTCCAACTGTAGCTGCCAGATGTTTTTCTTTTAAGTTAGACTGCGACCATTGCCTCAAGGACAGGATTTCTAGAGAAGCTCATTCCTGTGAGCTGCAACACAAGTACGAACGAACAGGATGAAACATTAGAGAACTCATTTGCAAACAGAGCTTCCCCTCCCAGACAGATTGCACATTAACCAGCACAACACTTCCTACTGGCTCCTCACGAGTCTGTCACTCGGCTCAACCCACCGCTCTGCTTGGATACACACAGCTGCTGGATTGTGTCTGTTTTGGTGCTGGGAGTACATATCACACCTGCTTTTCCTATTTTCTTTATAAAGGCATCACAAAATATCCCTTTTTTTATTTAATTATATATTCTGAATAGGGCCATCTGATGACTTTATGGAGAACAATGGATGGAAATGCTATCAGTAATACTGCTTGAGTCTTCCCTTCACATCTGTTATGCCTTGTCCTATTTTTTCCTTAAACAATTTGGGGAACCCCTGTTGGTTATATTAACAGCTGTTTATAGATTTATAATCATTTCACAGGACTTTAACCTTAGCAGATGACTTGACTTCATTGTTAAATATTAAACAAGTCCCCAACTTAAAACTCTTTATGGATTATGGATGACGGAAAGAACAATATAGGATAGCCTACTGTGAAATATCAAAGTTTGTTATAATAATGTGGGGTAATGGGGTCAGTCAGATGAAAGCTTTATATGCTCACCAAGACTGTTTTAAATGTTAAAATGAATTTTCAGCATAACTACACCAACGTTCAGTGTCACAAGATACTTCAGAAATCATTCAAATCTGATTACTGACTAGTTTCAATAAATTTCAGGTGTCCATTGGATAGAAATATATTTGATTGCTTACCTTATAATCTAAATTTGCATTACAGCGTTTCAGTTGCATTACACAGTAATTGTTTACAGTCCTAAACGGATATACTGGACAAATATCATTATTACCATGTGTATGTCTACACAGGGCCTGAAATCATCATTAGATATGAATGGGGTTTAGTGGAGTATAATAAATGTTGTGCTCTCATCTGGCTTTTCCTGTACAAACAATGCTTCTGTCGTGTTTTTGTAGTGGCCACGCAGGCGCTTTTATGCGTTTATGGCAGTGCCTGTACGTTGGTACGAACTTTACTGCAATGTTTTCGCTTTATGTGACAGTGTCTTCCTCCAAGGGGCGCTGAGAGGCTCATAAAGTCGAACCCGTCATTAAAACGCCCTCGTATCACCAGGGCTTATTTGGGACATTTTTATGAACTAAAACCTGATATTTTCTTTTACACTTCTTTATTCCATTGATAGCTGCATTATATACAAAGAGAAATACGTTCCAGAAAACTTGCAAAACAAGTCCATTTCCTATAATCAAGAACTATTGTGATTGGTCGAATCCGAGCAGCGCTGAGAAAAGTAACAGACAAAATGTGACGCAATACTTTTCCGCTGACATTCTTGTGCGTGCGCGCACACACATACGTATTTATTTATTATTTTACCTTACTAGTTAGAGGCAATATCATGGCAACTAACAAATGTGGTACTACTAACCGCTAACTTCCGAATCAATCTCAGTTGTGCCTAATTTGGTATTTGGTTCAGCGTCCTCTAGCGGATGCTTTAAGAACTGCACAAGTTCCCTCTTAGAAAATCCATCAGATAAAGTTTGTAATTCATTAATGGACGCTTTTAGAGCACAATGGTTTCTGCGTTAACATGTCGCCTCTATTTATGTATCTGCCTGACGAAACAGTCGCTTGTGATTGGTTTGAGTAAATATTAACTCTTTAACCACGCCCACTAAAGTTCTTCATACTTAGACTAACTGTAAAACTTACACTTGACGTTTTAGTCGTAGTTGCGTTGATAAAGCTGTAGTTTTGTGCAGTCTGCATTCATCATGAATCCATGTGGTTGTAACAAACCAGGAAAAACTTTCCTGTTTACGTCCGAGTCTGTAGGAGCAGGACATTCTGGTAAATATGAAACATGTAATACACATTGCATTTATTACAGTGTTGCTCGCTGTATGAATGCAGGTATTGTAATGAATGCTACTTGTAGTAGTGTTGGAGATAAACGTCATCAGTGTCTTGTAACATGTCTGTACATGCCTCGAGTCATGATTGCAGTTTTGATCAGTAGGAATGATAACTCACAATGAATGATCAATAAATAATTCAGACCTTCAAACGAAATATTGATTGGAATGTGGTTTATTACTGACAGATAAAATGTGTGATCAGATAAGTGATGCTGTTCTAGATGCTTACCTGGCACAGGACCCAGACTCCAAAGTGGCGTGTGGTATGATGACATCCTTGATATTTCATAAATTCATATATGACATATTAGAAATGATTGTTTTTGCAAGTATGGATGTAATATTTAATGGTGTTTAGCTAGGCAGCTTGCACTTTCTTTTTAAGACATTCCCATTCCTATTTATGTTTATTCATTTTCCCATTTCTGGAGCAGAGTGTGTGTCAAAGACTGGTATGATCCTTCTGTGTGGTGAAGTGACTTCAAAGGCTGTGGTGGATCTCCAGAAAGTGGTTAGAGACACTGTGAAGAATATCGGATATGATGACTCGTCAAAGGGTATATGCATACACAAACACATGCATAACATAATATAATATGTAAATAATTCATTTTTAGCCGTTTTAAGTAAATCGTTCTAATATGCTAATGTGCTGCTCAGAAAACATTTATTATTATGTTAATATTGAAAACTGTATTGAATATTGAAACTTGTTTATTTTAGGCTTTTTGTTATTAATAGAAAGTTGAAAAGAACAGCATTTGTTTGAAATAGGATTAACAATATAAATGTCTTTACTGTCAGTTTACATCAGTTTCATGCTTTCTTGCTTGATCATAAAAGTATTAATTTCTTAAAAAGCAGTGTATGTATTAATATCGCCGTATTTACAGGACTTTTACCAGGTTTGATTGAGTCTAATGACAAAGCGCTGGTCTCATGTGATCTGTCCAGGCTTTGACTATAAGACGTGTAATGTGCTGGTGTCTCTGCAGCCGCAGTGCTCTGAGATCAGCGACTGTGTGTTTGAGGGCCGAGATATGGAGGACATTGGTGCTGGAGATCAGGTCAAGACAATATAATGAAAAATATGTTGCCTTGTCTTTTGATTTTACATTACAAATGTGTTTTGCAATCTTACAATCATGACAGAAGTGTTGTGTGACTAGCCAGGGAAAAAGCATCCATTACAACATTTGAATCCCAAGATAAGGGGATATAATCATTAATACTTGTAATAGTAATAATAATTATAAAAGAAATGTGGTATGATTTTTTTAGTAAACAATGAAAAATGCAAGACTTTAGAAAGCATTTTCTAAAATCACAAAAGTATCATTAAGCATTTAAGTAGTAGCATAAAACAGTCAACGACAAATATATGGACCCTACAAAAATATTATTTAGTATATATGGCCTATTTATTAATAATAATAATTAATAAAAAAAATAAAAACACATCATATTTATAATAATAATAATATGATTATAAAATAAATCTTTTAAGATTGTTTAAACAAAAAGTAAAATATGCAAGACAACATTTGATATATATTTAATAATAGTAATCAAGAATATTTATATAGTAATAATAACAATATAATAATTTTTAATATATATTGTTTTATATTTAATTGTTTAATAAATAAAACAAATGTAATAAAAATTTAATAAAACAAAAAATGCGTTTTCAATCTAAAGCCATGAATACATAAAGTATAATTAAGCATTTAAGTAGCAGCATAAAACAGTCAACGACAAATATATGGACCCTACAATAATTAATAATAACATATTTAATATTATTTAGTATATATGGCCTATTTATTAATAATAATAATTAATAAAAAATAAAAACACATCATATTTATAATAATAATAATATGATTATAAAATAGATCTTTTAAGATTGTTTAAAAAAAACTTAAAATATGCAAGACAACATTTGATATATATTTAATTATAGTAATCAACAATATTTATATAGTAATAATAACAATATAATCATTTTTAATATATATTGTTTTATATTTAATTTTTTAATAAATAAAACAAGTGTAATAAAAATTGTATAAAACAAAAAATGCATTTTCAATCTAAAACCATGAATACATAAAGTATAATTAAGCATTTAAGTTGCATCATAAAACAGTCAACAACACATAAATGGACCCTAAAATAATTAATAATAATATATTTCATATTAGTAATAAATATAGTATATATATATATATATATATATTAGAATTAGAATTAGAATCAGAATGAGCTTTATTTATAACAACAACAACGTCATTATGAAAGAAATCTGTTTTTGTTAAGCACCTTTGAATGTATCTTAAATAGTTGTGTCAAATTGAAATAATTGATGTTGAATAATTTGTAGTATTTCTCCCCAGGGTTTGATGTTTGGCTACGCCACTGATGAGACAGAGGAGTGTATGCCACTAACCATCCTACTAGCTCACAAACTCAACGCCAAAATGAAGGAACTCTCAAAGACTGGAGTTTGTCCATGGATTCTTCCAGATTCAAAAACACAGGTGAAAGGTTGCTTTGGTGTTTAAGGAAGTGAACAACAATTAAACCTGCGCGTAGTTATCTCTCTAAACTCTAAAACGGCAAACACTTGAGATAATGTTGACATCTTTAATCATTAACGAGTGCAGGTGACCGTGGAGTACCGTGATAACATGGGCGCAATGGAGCCTCTGCGTGTTCATACTCTAGTCATCTCAGTTCAGCACAGCCCTGACATCACGCTGGCAGATATACGTCACAATCTGATGGAGAAGGTCGTAAAGGTGGTTATCCCTGCTCAATACCTGGATGATAAGACTATTTATCACCTGCTGCCCAGTGGGAAGTTCCTCGCAGGTGGTCCACAGGTAAGTAGGCAAGCATCAGTGTTAAAAGGACTTTTCACCCAAAAATTAAACCTCTGTCATTATTTAGTCATCCCCATTTTCTTTCTTCTGTTAAACACAAAAGAAGATATTTTGAAAAATGTGGGTAACCACAACAGTTGCCGGTACCCATTGACTTCTATAGTGTTATTTTTTGCATGCTGTCAACTGTTTGATTACCAGTATTATTCTGTAGTGTGCTCAATTTTAGAATTATTCTTTCCGGCTGCGGAACAGTAAAAACCTTGACAGACATCAGAATCCATCCAATTGGGACGAGTATGTCTTTAATCCTCAAAGAAGTGTTTTTTTGGGGGGAAAAAGTATTGAATGTGCACTGGTAGTGTACATATAGATTTAAAAATATTTATTCAGTCAAATATATATTTATTTATATATAAAATATTTATTTGCTATTCTAGTGCCACCTATGTACTGTTATAGTTTTTAATATTTGCACTTACTAATATCTTGCACTTTTTAATATCGTCATTTGCATTACACTTTTTTAAAATATATTTTCTTTAGTTGTAGTTTAATGTTTTAATGATTTTATTGATTTGTGTCAATTGTATGTTTGTTCTTAATATGTCTATATGGTATTTATTATTTTTTACGATTATTTATTCATTTTTAAATTATTTTTTATTATTATTTTAATTCTAAATAATCTTTAGTGTCTTCATTTCTTGATTATTTATAACCTGAACTAAATGAAAAGGAAAAATGTTGGATTGGCAAATAGCTGAAATAAATTGTCACAATAATAACTGTTTTACAGACTTAATTAATTAAGTAGAAGGCCACTCAAGTGCACTCAAAGAGAGACAATTCCATGACTGTTTTTAGTTACACTTAATTTAAATATAAATATGTTTTAAGACATTTAAATATATGACATATAAGTTTGAACAGCAATGACACTGAAGAATATTTTAGTTCATAAATGTCAGTCAATACATTCCACATTTCACTTTAACCCTTTTTATTTATATAGTTCTTTTAACAATACAGATTGTAGCAAAGCACTGAACATCATCAAGTTAGAGAACATAGTGATGGTACTGTATGACCAGATTAAACTTTATCAAATTGAGAGACGGTCTCTGTAGTCAAGACGACGATAATCACTGGAAATCAGGTGTCCCCAACTAAGCAAGTCAGAGGCGACAGCGGCAAGGAACCAAAACCCCATCCATGATAGAATGGGGAAAAAAACCTTGGGAGAACCAGGCTTAGTTGGGTCCAGTTCTCCTCTGACCGGACGCCCAGCACCTAATTTCCAGTTCAATTTTAAACACATGTCAGATGTGTAAAGGACTTGTGTTTGTGTGCATCTGGTTCCGGCGATCTGTCCACTGAGCTCATCTAGGTGTTCTTGTCTCCAATGAATCATCTCTTTGTGCTGGTACACCTGATCTGGATACGGACTGAGAAACTGAGTAACAGACTAATATTAGCATAGATGCCATTCTTTTTATGATGTAAAAATTTGCCAAGATGTCAGGCGCTCTGGCTCCCAGAACACATTGGACTATGGTGGCTGGTGTCTATATTTTCACGTTCACGTTCAATAGAATCGCCAATTACTGGACAATTACTACTATTTTCTTTCTAGCACTTTAGATTTTTCTTGCACTTTAGATACAGTTGCTCCTTTGCACTTAAGAAATGTAAAAGAAAACAGTTTGTCTCCGTGGTATAATGAGCACACCCGCACCCTAAAGAGAGTAGCCCGGAAAATGGAGCGTAGCTGGAAGAAAACAAAGCTAGAAGTGTTTCGTTTAGCCTGGCAGGAAAATATGCTAACTTACAGAAAAGCATTAAAAAGGGCTAGATCTGATTACTTTTCGTCTCTATTAGAAGAAAACAAACATAACCCTCAGTATTTAGTCAATACAGTGTCAAAATTAACAAAAAATTAAGCACCAACAGGTACTGACTTTCCACAAGACCACAGCAGTAATGACTTTATGCAATATTTTACTTCCAAAATGAATACTGTTAGATGTAAAATAGAAACTGTGCAGCTGTCAGCTATAGAGATCCCCTGAGGAAAAATTTCACTCATTCTCTACCATAGGAGAGGAAGAATTGTATAAACTTAATTAATAAAATTAAGTAATCTAAGCCAACAACATGTATGTTAGACCCAGGGATGGATTAAAGTTGCTGTTGGCCCCTGGGCAAAGCTTTTGCGTGGGCCCCTGGGAGTAGGCAATGTTCTCGCAATGTTTGCGTCGGCCCCTGGGCAGCACCTTCAGACAACATTCCCACAACATTTGCGCTGGCCCCCGGACTGGACACTCACAGGGCCCCTGCTCCCCGAGGGCCCCTGGGCAGCTGGCCCGCTCTGTAATCCATGCCTGGTTAGACCCTATTCCATGTAAACTATCAGAAGAGCTGCTTCTCAGCTGGATCTCAGCGCTGTGTTCAACACTATTGACCACAACATTCTCTTGAAGAGACTAGAAAATTCTATTAGCATTAGTGGAAGTGCCTTAGCATGATTTGATCATACTTATCTGACCGCTATCAGTTTGTAGCAGTGAATGAGGACGTATCATATCTATCACAAGTGCAGTATGGAGTACCTCAAGGCTCAGTACTAGGTCCGTTACTTTTTACGCTTTACATGTTACCATTGGGAGATATTATCAGGGGACATGGTGTTAGCTTTCACTGTCATGCTGATGATATATAGTGCTTGCAAACAGGTAAATAAAAAAACTTAAATAATAATTATATTAGAATGTGTTGCACCTAAAAGTTACAAATGTTAAAGTTAAATGTACTGTACTCAGACTTTACTCAAATAAAGATTAAATTAAATGTATTGTGTTTTAACATTAATTTATGTTAATTTAATTTATTCATTTTTCCAAACCCTTCCTTTGCCTGACTGTAATGCCTGAGGAAACAACTATTTTCACGCTCCAAAGGCAGCACCTATCACCTACCAAAGAATGAATTTGCATTTTCATTCAGACCAAAAAAACCCTAAATGAATGCTGTTGCTGCTGCAGGGAGACGCCGGTCTGACCGGCAGGAAGATCATCGTGGACACCTACGGAGGGTGGGGCGGTCACGGCGGCGGGGCCTTCTCCGGGAAAGACTACTCTAAAGTGGACCGCTCAGGAGCTTACGCCGCCCGCTGGGTGGCCAAGTCTCTCGTCAAAGCCAAACTGTGTCGCAGAGTACTGGTTCAGGTGAGACTCAGCTGTCGGCGTTCAGAAATCAGACTTTTAGTTCAAAACTCAGGCTAAAGGCACCTTTGATATTATTTTCATCTAAACCACTAGATGGCAAAAAAATGTGGTGTTGCACTTTTCAAACATTTCCTTTTCAAGCAGGTTTATATTTGTCTGAACTTCGACGGGATCAAAGTTAATTCTGTGCTAACTTGATCTAATTTTTGATGTAGCAAATGAGAATCGCTAAAATGAATGCATATATTTTCAGACAAAGGTTTTTATGATTATCAGTTTTAAGATAATTAAAGCAACAGTTTTTATAAAAACGAAAGGATGTGATGTTTGGGGTAAAATATTAATATAAAATACCTGCTGTTGGGGCTAAAGGTGATTAACATGATAATAAGTAGATGGCTAACTTTTCCATTTGCTGACATGACATGGTTAGATTCAGATGGTAAATATCATATATTATTGTTGTTACTACTCTAAATCTATATTAAATTATTATAGGATCTTCTTCAGTGCTCTCAGAATCTTTATTTGTTAAAATGATTTTGTTTCTGTATATATATATATAACTGATTGGTCAGTTGAGACATTTGCAGGTTCGTTCTTTTCAAATAATAACCGCTCCAAAGTAATAACGCATAACCAGTACAAACACTGGACAACCACAATTAACAATGGAAAATTAAAAATACATCCATATTCATAGTAGATGTTATAAATGGTCTTACTAACATTTGAATGTTAGTCACGTGGTACTATATCGTTTCGCGGAAGGATGAAAATTTTAATTTAAAACAAATATGCCAATAAAATGTTTCAAATTCATATTTATGTCCAATTTTGTTTTCTTATGTGGCAAGTAGGCGTATAATAAGCGGGATAATGTTCAGGCAGCCTGTAGTTATCGCTAAATAAGCCCCTTCAGGGTGATACAAGTGTCACACTTTCAGGGCTTATTTCTGCGATAACTATCAGCTGCCTGTACATTATCCCTTACATAAATTGATAAGATTTTTAAACAAACAAAAAAACTACTTGAATGATTTATTTTCACACAAACTCTGTTGCTACATTATTGTTCAATACAAACTTATTTATATTTTTTCCGCAATTATACATTTTAGGCAGAGTGAATAGCAAATTTTTTCTTAAGGTGTACCTTTAGCCCCATTGTAGCCTATTATAAATGAATATATTGTGCCATTATGTGCAATTTTGGGTCTTGTTGGGCTGAATTTCATTATGTTTGCATGGCAGCAGTACGAGTGAGTAAATAAGACTGTATTGTTAACACTGTGTTTTTGTTGCAGATCTCATACGCTATTGGCATTAGTCACCCTTTGTCCGTGTCTGTTTTTCATTATGGTACGTCACCGAGAGATGAGGATGAGCTTCTAGCGATTGTTAAGAACAATTTTGACCTGAGGCCTGGAGTCATCGTCAAGTAAGTAATTCCGGAGACCCTCAGGAAACTGTAACACTTAAAGGTGCTGTTTGTTGAATTGATACCTTGCAGGTATCGCAGTCCAAATTCCAAAACCCCCCAAAAAAATCAAAATTCTGCCAACTGGCAACCCGTGGTGCCGAAATGCAATTGGGTAAACTGGCAGTGGGCGGGTTACTCAGACCAAAACAGAGACAGAGGTTCCGGCCTGGAACACACATTTTCAAAGGAGAATAACTGACTGTAGCGTTGTTTTTTAGATAAACAAGTATGTTAACTTAGCATGTTTCTTAAATATCTGCAAATGTATTATGGTATTTTAGTTGAAAACTTTAAGGTCCTTGCACAACAAATCTGAATTTTTTATGTCATCCTTTCGTATCTATTCCTAAATGGTTTCTACAGATAAGAAAGCACAGACAAAACATACCTATTCTGAATTTTTTATGCTGGACAAAGGTTTCAGAGGCAGTGTGAAAATGTGATTGACACAATGTGAGGTTGTTATTTTTTAACATGTGAAATGTTTTGTGTGCATTGCCTTTTAATTGTTTACGAACAAAATTATGATATTATAATAATTTTCTCTCACAGGGAGCTTGATCTGAAGAAACCGATCTACCAGAAAACAGCCTGCTATGGCCACTTCGGACGAGAGGAATTTCCCTGGGAAAAGCCCAAAAAGCTCATCTTCTGATAGAGACAAACAATTACAATTTACATTCCTTTTGGTTTTTGATGATTATGACTGTTTGTTTGAATGCATCTTACAAATAATTCACTGTGATCGAGAATCAAGCAGTCTAAACTATTAGTTCAGATTTTCTCATGAATAAATAAGAAAGCATCTTTTATATGAATTAACAGGATTCAGTTACAGTTGCTGAACTGTGGAAAATGTGATTTTTTTTTTATTACTCTATCTTTTACTGCATCGTACGACTGTGAAAGCAACACATTTTAATGGCTACCTTACAGTGGCTATTAAATCATTGTCCTTTTTATTTCATTTATATCAAACAAGTGTCAGTTAATAACACTATTTCATTTTTACCTGCACCAGAGTCTACTTATTTTAAAGAGTATTCAACAACTATAACTTCTTCATTTGGTTTTACTTAAAATTTTGTGTGCGTGTGTATATAATGTCTAAACCGTGTATATAAAGTCATTTGGCATACAAAGATGAAAGAGATCTCATCCAGATTCAGCCCAGAAGGCTTGTTTCATTTATTGCTCAAAAGAAAATACAAAAATGTGCCAAAAAGTGCAGAAAATGTTCAGGTATGAACGCTTCTTCAGTGCCATGTGCTCCAAATCAACACCTGATTTTTGTGGATTAAAGCATTAGTGGCACAAATGAGAGAGAACTATTAGATGTGTTGAGATTAGATTATTTTAGACGAATTAGAAGTTTGACAATTGATGAATTAATCTTTTGAAAAGGTTTTATTATTACTATAGTTTATAGTTATATAGTCTCTTTAAATGCCTCTAAAGAACTGGACACAGTAGCATCCAACATTGCAAATTTGGGTTAAAAAAAAAATCAAATTTTAATGCATCATTACAGTTGAACAGGCTCTTTGTAACTATATGTGAACAACTATCAGTAACCATTCTGATGAATTCACAACTCAACAGTGATACTCAAAAAGAAAAAGACTGAAATAAACATGTTTTTTTACAATTTATTCCACACATAGCCAAACAAATACTATTTACAATGTGGCAATTAATTACTTTTAACTGAACACAATCACATTAGCGCTGAACCAGCATACTGTACAAGTTACTACGGCCTTTGTGTGGTATTGGAAAATGGGTTGATGCACTGATGTGTCTTGGTGTTTGTCGCATGTGAGAAGTGCAGGAGAAAATGAGCCGTATCGGTGACAGTGAATCAGGGTCAGGTCTTGTTTCTGGGTGTATCACAGTAAGGCACATTGTCCAGCAGGTGATTCTGGCGGGGCCTTAACACTATAAACACAGTACAAACAACAGTCATTAGCCTGGGGAAACTCAAGAAGTTCAGTCTTATATCAACCTTAAATCAAAGCACATAAATTGTTCTTATTATGCCAGTGTGACCAAATGGACGAAGGGTTTTTATATGTTTGAAGAAGGTAAACTTAAGACCTCTTAAAAGAAAATGTAAGAAATATATATTAAAGGGGACACAACACATCAGTGTTTTTTGAACGAAGCACACAATAATTTGTATTATCAACACATTGAAATACTATATTACAGTAACAAACTATTTCAAGAAGAAATACAGTAATGAGAATCTTGGGGGGGGGGGTATCATGAATTACCCTTATGGGCTAAAACTATGCATATTTTTTTCTTATTTTTGGGATGGCATGTGATCATGTTATCGAGATTCACACACTTTCAAGTCACTTACAGATTTTATTCTCCTCCACATGCTCTCCCTGTATCACATTTTCGCGAAGGATCGTCTCAACAGCTCGGGCCATTTTAAGCATCTGAAAGAATCGGAGTCATTCTTAAATAGAAGCCTCCAAGAGAAGACAGAAATGATCTTAATAGCTCAAAATCGGCTGCGAAAGCCTTGATGACGACACACTTTATTCTCATTGGTCAGATTATGTGACGACAAGCACGACGTGTGCTGCGTGTGTTTACATATAAAAGTTCCTGTATGTAATCAAGCTTTATATCGAATATCTGATATACAAACAAAACATTAATGATGAAAATGAAGATTGGGCGATATGGTAAATATATATTTTGATTGTCTAAGAGTTAATGACGTTGATTCAGCACACTAGGAGACTTATAAGTGTCTCTTGACTCCTCCCTACCTAATATGTAGTTCATATCACGTGATTAAGCTGTGCTGTCACATGACTTACTTCTGTAATATTTTCCTCTGATGTTTCGCTCTTGTTCTTTTTGAATTCTTCATTTATTTTTAACCTGGCAGCTTCATGTTAAGAAAAACAAACCAAAACCTTTAATATGAAACATTAAATAAAACATAATATCAAAATATCAACAACAACGACAAAAGCAATGATAATAATAATAATAAATAGTTCATATTTTTCTCTTTTTTTGAACACAAAGATAAAAACAAACAAATACAGTACTGAAATTACATTTTACTCAAAAAGTAAACTAAAATTAAATATTAAAATAATATTTTGTATTATTAACGAATAAAAAACAAATACATTATATAGAAAGGTTGTGAGCCAATATGTAAAGAATATTTGGAAGCGTATGAGCTCCAATGTAAAGTGTCGGTTTCTGATACCTGTCAGAGCTCTGTCATCATCTTTAAAAACATTTCTTCTTGTCTTATGCAGATCTTTGAAGACCCGGAGCACCTTTGAATAGAAATATTACGTTAAGAAACTGCAAAGATAAATGACTGTAAACAATGATTTTGTAATGCAATAACACATCGCTCTTGTAAACAATTTCATAACGGCAGTTACACATACAGCGTTTGAAAATAAACACGACAAATACAAAACTGTTCAAATAATTTATATTGCTGTTTCTCACCTTCAAGCGTGTCCCCATCGTCACGCTTTAGTCTTGTTCTCCTGCTGTTGTTTGTGGTTGATGCTGCGGAGCGCCGCCTGCTGCTCTGGAGGATGCACCGCTTCTGCTGACGCGTAGGGTTTTTTGCTTTTTTTAACCAACAAACATCAGAATTAAACTGAAAAATAATCTTTAAGAAGCGTGTTAGTTGGTTTTGTATTTCTAATTATGATATACATTTTTATGAATGTGGCATTTAAGAACAACTTTTATTTTAATGATAAGAGGGTTGAAGGTTGATAGACGCACCATATATAAATTGTATTTATTTATCATTGTCTATGTTCAGATATCTGCATTGTCGTGTTTATTTAATATTTAATTGTTTATGCCAGACTATAAACATTCACTCTTTTTGAGCTTTATTCTGTTCTACATCCTCTATGGGTCACACCTTTATTACTGTAAAATTTAAAATGTAATACTGTTGTGATGTCTAAACTCATCTTTAGCATGCAAACTCGTTTAGTATTTTTGACAACACATTTACAACATAACCTACATTCATTTGAATCAGCCAAAATCACTTTGTTTCGCATTTTATTAATCACTTTTTTAACTAGACAATATTTTCATGTTATCCATCGATACAACCAATCACAGAAAGACTGTCTATGTTAGCCAAATTTATTGGATTGCAAAGAACAGAACTACAAAATGCAAATCTCACACTATAACAGACACAAACAAGAACATTTTATTCACTAACAATTGACTTATTATAACTAAAGCGCACTAGAACACGTGCTGAGATGAATCCTCCGCGCGTTTCCGGCCCAGTCGCCTGAAAAGAGAGAACAAGGAAAGAAAATGTTACAGTAACATCTAATCTGAGCAGAATCACGACACTGCGTTATAATGACCCTCATATTAGAGTAAATAATCGTTCCCCTGTGTTCAGGGTCAGATGGGTAGTGTGTATAATCATTGGGTCAGCTCAAATGTTCAGTCTTTCAGTATAAAAGTTGGTTGTATCAATCTAAACAAAACTCAGATTGTAAAAGATAGTACTAAAACGATCTCCACATTTTATTTATGAACGCTTAAGACATACCTTGTTGCCCTCAGCCCTCGAGCCTCAAACTGAAGCTCCTCAGGTCTCCGCACGTGGACCGAATACATCTTCTTCTGTGCTTATTTCAGCTAGAGCCTGATTAGCGCATTACTGCCGCCAGCGGTGGCTCTGGGAGCTATTTTATTTTATTTTTTTTACACACAAACACAACACAAACAACAAACAATCGAATAAATAAATAAACAAACAGTGTTTTCTTTAATTTTCTTATTTAGTTATTTCTTCTTCTTGTGTTTCATATATTTATTTATTATTAATATTATTTTATTATTATTTGTATGCAAAACTTTTTTTGTTTGTTTACATTTGCAATTTAGCAGACGCTTTTATCCAAAGGTAAGGTCACTTAAAAATGAGTCCAAAAGAGCAACAGACAAAAAAAGGAGCAATGCAAGTGCTAGTACGCAGTACACGTAGCATTTTTTGTTTTCTATAATAAATAAAAGGAAAAATAATAGAGCAATAATAATGGTTATTGTATAAAAACAGGTAGAATAAAAAGATGAGAAAAAATGTGATATAAATTTAAGATAAAAGTTCATATTTAACGCGGTTTGATCATTTGTAGATTATATTTAGTAGAGTTTTCATTGCAATTACATTATTTCGAGCAGCTTCTTTTATAGATAGATTCATTGTTTCTTTCTTCATTTCTGGGAATGATGTTCACTGCAACTAAATACGACCGTGGATACAAAACAGTGAAAGGGGAAAATTGGTATTAGGAATTAATATCTGATCACTTAGTGTATCCTAAGACTTCTGCACACACAAAAAAAGCAAGGTGCGACTTTTAATTTGAAAAGTGCCGCTGTTTTTTTCCCGGAAGTTCGTGTCTCCGCTGACAAGTGTTGTTCCGCTCCTGCGCGGTGGCGTTGAGCTGACAGATGTTTGCTGTCTTGGCTCGTGCGGCTGTGGAATAAAAACACCTGCGCGATCAGAGCCGATCGGCGCGATGAGTGCTGGCGCCCCCCGATCACTGCCCTCCTCAGGACAGAAGTCCATCCAGGACATCTGCCACCCTCTGTCCGCCGAAGAGAGCGCGCTAAACCCCGGCAGCGCTGCAGAGAAGGTGAGCTCAGGGCTGGGGCTGTTTGGGGCAACAGCAGCCTAGAATCGCTCTCTAGATTGGCAGCGTTCAGAATCCACCAGTCTAAAATGAATGGATAACAAAAAAAAATACAAGTAGTGTATTTATCCAGCAACTAACGGTGCTGTGTGTTTGCATCATAATTATGTGTTTTAGTAAATGTCGTAATGTGGAAATACTACCTTGTTTATGAACATGCATCGTCGTATTACCATGTTTATTTGGGATATGAACAATGATTGTACCATGTGTTTATTTACCGTATTTACACCGTGGTTTATTGGCTTTCTACCACAACGGACAAGTATCCTCTAAATACAGTGATATATGATTATGGTAGTTATATTTATTATGATCGTAAACACCAGGGTCACAGTGTTTCTTGTGTGTGTGTGTGGATTGGAGTGCTTAAGGTTAAGTTAATGCAAAAATATTTTGTGTTAAATCTAGCGTGAGGGGTTTGGTGTGATCTCCCAGTTCGAATAGTTATTAATACACTTATCAAATGCACAAAAATGCCTAGGGGGTGAGGGGAAATTACTCATGTCAGCTGCACTCACCCTTAACTTATCCAAGATGTAGATGAGTTTCTTCTTCAGATTTGGAGAAATGTTGGAATGCCGTCAGAATAAGAGTCTACAAAACTATATTAAATAACATATATTTATATAATACCCACACCACTTCAATCCACCAATTAACATCTTTCAAGTGATTAATTTTTTCTCCAAATCGATTCTGATAAAAAAATACAACTAATTCATCTCTATCTTGGATCTGCTGAGGCCTGATTTTCATTTCTAGGTGAACTATTCCTTTAAGACTTAAAGGAAAAGTACATTTACCACAAACGACACAGAATGTAAAAGCAAGAAAAACGTATATTAAGACACTGTGCAAAGTTGCTTTTAGTAAAATGTATTAACAACAGTGTTGAAGTAGTAACTGCAGATAGCTGTGAGGTGGAAACCAGAATAAGTACAGGCTGAACTGAGGTCAGTCATGTCTGTACAATAGAGCTGTGTTGAGCTTGGTACAGCTGACTGAGATGCTGCTAAATGAATAGTTTGTTGTGTTTCTCATGACACAAAAGAGTGGTTTTTGAGCTCATTAATCTATTGTTGTTGCAGTTGCGCTGTGACTTCCCTATTTTTTTTGCAGATGATAATTGCTTGTAATGCTTGTTGTTTTCTGTTGGAAGTTTGCAATTCATTAAGATGCATCAGTGCAAAATTTGAGCAAATCCTGAAAATTAGGCTTTCTGTAATGATTTTCTGATTTTAATATCGCAGTTAATCTATTCATATTTTAGCGCGGAGGCATACCTAGCCGAATTGCACTGTAGCCCTATTCGGACGGGACTAGTTTTCTAAACTACTGTATGTGTGAGCTTGGATTCTTATCACCTGACGTTTCTGATCTTCATGAACCATTTCGGACGGGACTAACACCTCTGTGTTTATTACAGAGGTGAGAGAGTGTGTTTTGTACATCTGGGCATCACAGAGATCACGCGCTCCGTATGCCCTCATTGCTATAATCATTCAGATTGATTACAATTAGTATAATTTTATTTGTAGTAAACGCATGTTTAATCTTGATAATTAGAAAAGTGTAGAAATGAACGTGAGTAATCTTACCTGATACTGATATTACAATAGTCAGTCTGAACAGTTTACGAGATCTGGCTCTTTAATTGTATTTATTTATGTCTTCTATATATCAAAATATATTTAAAAATTAATGTAGATTAAAAAAATGATCTGTGCCCACCCCTAATAAATATATATACAAAATGTGGTTCTATTATTTTTATGAATATGTAAAGTTGTTAGTTTCTGAAGGACATTGAGGAGAAGTACGAAACAAACCCTGTAGTGATAAAGATGATGGGCTGTTGCACATCTGACAGACTGACCATTCATATAAATGCTCTGAGTAAAGAGGCAGCTTTGGGGTGTTTCTGCTGTTCAGCAAATAGAAGGTCAGTGCACTTGTTTTAGCACTCAACAGTGGGCATGTGATCAGGAAAATGCTGTCACAGTTTCCTAAATGCTGAATCTGAAAATAGGATGTTAGTTATAGTAATTCCAACATCTTGCTGCAGGTTTCCTACAAACTCAGATTAGTTTAGAGTTGTTTAGCACACAAAAAAAGTCTTATGCGCACACATACGTATGAGAAAGATTGTAATGTTAAAAAAAACACTATACACTACTATGTAATCACAATTTAAACTAACTGTTTTCTATTTTAATGTTAAAGTAAATGCTGTAATCGATGCAGAATTTTCAGCATCAGTACTCCAGTCTTCAAATATATATATTTATATTTATTTTATATATATATATATATATATATATATAATTTATT
>JAUMHI010000051.1:1281068-1316108 GCA_032359435.1 Enteromius unitaeniatus
CTTTCACATGTGAAATTTATGAATCGCAAAATGATTGTGAACTTTGTCTCAGCTCGCTGTCCTGTAAACAACTCCTAATCAATGTCTTTAACATTCAAAATTTCACCAATCATACAAATTTAAAACAGCGGATTGCAAGAACCGTTTGCTTTTTTAAAATCTGCAATACTGCGAAAATAAAAAAAGGGCTTGCATCTGATCGTGAAACTAAGCAAATGCTCCACGCTAAAAATACTTTTTTATAAATATGGTGTGAATAAGAGTACACAAACTAAGCTCAAATCTGTAAGTACTCACGCTCTATAAATTAGTGACTACCATGCTGTTACTGCTTTTACACCTGTCAGCCTCTTTTTCATGAAAAAAAGTATTCTTTATTCACTAGCTGTGTGCTGTTGATAAAGTAAAGTAAACAGCCTCGAATACTAGCGAAGACTAGCACATACTCAAATAAAAATAGAATAAATGTCTATGCATTGTAGTAAAGCCTAAAAATTCACCTGTCCACTTTATCTGAACCAGATATTATTTCAACTACACGTTGCAGGACTGAGTACTACCACATGTGCAGATTCAACAAGGTATCTTTGAAAGAGGGAGTGTTTAAGTAGCATTCTCTATCCATTGGAATGCCTCAGGGTTCGGTACTTGGCCCCTTTCCTTTCTGATAAATCATATTCTAACTCCTTGTCACCTGAGCCAGCAAATAAATTTACCATTAACTGTACAACTGGTATTGGGACAGTCTCACAGCGAATTCGTAAATATTCGTATAAAGGTGCCAAATTCGTGCTAATTCGTACGACTCCAACTCAAATGATTTTCTAAGATTTGTCTATAACCACGTGAAGGGTAGGTTTAGGTCATTCGTACAAATTCATACAAATTGGCATACGAACGATTTAGAAAAAAACGTATGAGTGAGGTCGTGCGAATTAGCCACCTCGTAAAATATGTACGAATTGCCGTGAGATCATGTTGGGATTGACAACAGTAGCACCATCTAGGGCAACATGGGTAATTAAGCCCTGACAACAAATCAACAACCACACCTAACAATGCTTTTTTTGTTTCCCAAAAGCATTGTCAGGTGCTAACTACGGTGGGAAGTTCAGCTGAACTATATTGGTAAATAACAGAATTTGTGACCATAGTTACTTTTGGAAAATGCACAGCAGATCAGAGACGTAATCATTTTACACTTGCCTATAGAAGTACTTCTTCTTACCACACAAAAGCATAAATATCCACGTGGCTTCCACCTGTGAATACTCTGATACATAGTTTAATTTCTCTCTTTTTTGTTTTGTTTTGTTCACACAGGAAATTTGTGTGTTCCATAAAATGTCTTTGGCAGCACCATATGCAGACACACAAGACATGTAGGGCTTTGAGAGAATAAAGAACTAACACTCACCATACGAAGTTCCCTTGACCTGTTTGGACAGCAGTGAGCGAATGGTGGGCATTGGAATCAGCGCAAACAGAGTGATGGAGCGAGCTAAAGGAGACAAGAGCCAAACCTCAGATCAGAGGAGAACACCAATAGATCAGTAAAGTGATGCAGGCCTATAGATCATTTTTCACACCAATTCTTTCTTTGAGGAACTATGCACTGGTTTACAATCCAGTTTAAATGCTCATTTGTTAGAAACGGTGTTGGGGTAATGCATTACAGGTAATGCAAGTAACATAATCAGATTACTCTTTAGTAAATTAGTAAAGTAGCATTACTTGTTATTTTACAAATAACATATCTTACTAAAAAATAGTTACTTTTTCAAATACGTAACACAAGTTACTTTGTTGTCCCATTTATTGACTGAGAGCTCTTCATTTCAACCAATAATAAGCATGAACTACTTAAACATATAACATTAGTGTTTCTTGTTTTGAATTTTCTAGAATTTTTTAATTAAGGATAAACAATGCATATTTATATTAAACATTATATATGTTGTTACCTCTGTAAATATATATTCAATTATTAATTATACTTTAAGAATCCTTACTTCTTTAAATGTTTTTGTTTATGTATTTGAAAATATATTTTTTATATTAACATATTTTAATGATAACCATATAGTATATTTACTAAACAAAAATCCATTCAGTTTTCCAAACAAGCTGAAAATAGTACACACTTTGCTAAAGTTATTGTTTTGAACAAGTACTAACTTAGACATTATTAAAAAACAAACAACAAACAAATATGATTTTAATTATTTTAAATTACCTGGTGGGTAAAAGGCCCCTATTGCCACCTCATACATTTATAATATTTGTAAACAAAATAAACTTGAATGATTTATTTTCACACGAAATCTGTTGCTCCATTAATGTTCAATCCAACATAATTCTACAATCATACTTTTTTAAGCTCAGTGAATAGCACGTTCTTCTTAAAGTGGGTCTTTACAGGCCTATACGAATCATAACACCTGCATAAATTGTTACCAGATATTTTACCTTTATTGATTGTTTTCCTTTATGGAAGCCCAACAGGGTTTTAATATTTAGCAAGATTATTTGGTTGGTCATAACTCACCCAAAAAGTACATCGGAGTTGTGGTCACAAAAGCCATGAAATAAATCCCAGCGGCGAAAGACACCATCCCGATCATGACCATGCTCTCATCTCTAACAGAACATCTTGTGAACATCTTCACACCCAGAAAACTGGTGATGAAGAGAAGCGACCCCGCCGCGTTTCCATAACCCACCTCAGTCGCTCCCCAGCTGAGGGGGTCTTTGAGCACATAAGCGGCCAGCATCTCCATTCCTCCAGCCACGGCTATATCATACAAAATCCCACCGACGAACAGCAAAGCGATGTTTATTTTATCGCGGGCTTCGTGGTTTATGATCCCAACACTTTCCCGTCGCTCCTGTCTCTCTCCAAGCTCCGAGGAATCGACGTGTAGGAAAAACGCCGCGTAAAGCAGACAGAGGAAATACAGCAGCACGCTAAGACTAGATAAAATTGCTCCTTGTTTGAGATCCAAGGTATAGAGGTTAAACAAGTGACCAGACAACAAGCTTCCGATGAAACCGGCGATTCCGTACACCAGCTCGGTCCTCATGATGCGCACCGAGCGCTCCTCCTCACCGGAGCACACCGACACCAGCGCCATCATACCTGCCCAGTACGACGCGAACCCTCCGCACAGTCCGTGGATCACCGGCACCGCGTACAGCACCTGGAGAGGCCATTCCAGTATGATATCCAACAAGAGCAAGCCCCTGGACAGAAAATATCCTACAAGAGGAACCACTATAGGCACTTTCCTGTAACCTTTGTCTCCAACTTTTGCCAGAAGGATCGCTGGCACAATCGGCATGAATTTGAGCACCATGTTGAAGGTCATGTTGAAGTTGGTTATGGCTTTCTGCTCGGTGTCTCTGTCGGGGTTCGAGCATCTTTCTTTAACGATCATTTGGAGCGCGGTGTCAAAAAACGAGCTGGCCACCTGGGCACAGAAGACTAGAGGCGCGATGTATTTACGACAGGTAATCATAACCGCCATTAAATAAAGAGAGCAAACAAAACCTTCTATGTTCACAGAAGCTCAGGCTCTCTGGGTGAAGCCAATCGCGTCATTCTGTTATGGGGAAGTTGTACACCGAAATACTTTCAGTGGTTAGTCATGTTTCCCTCAGACACAAACACGTTCACTTTACTTTTTAAGCAGTGAGATCATGTGTACCATAGGTTTGTTTCATATAAAGTTTATTAAACCATGTTTGATTCAAATTTCAAGAAAAGGAAAGGTGTTTATTGCAATGCATATATATAAAAAAACATTTCTTGAAGAAAATGAAATCCCCATGTGATGCAATACCTGCTGGTTTGTGTAGACCAGTCAAACAGGATCTCAAGAGGATCATATGGTCACAAGGAAGGTTTTCTTAAAAAGACATCACCTAAAATAATAATAAGATCTACTCACCCAAATGTTGTTTATTTTCAATGACAAAAATAATGTGGACTTCTCTTTTTCAGAAGTGAAGCTTCAAGGACAAAAGACTTTTTCCATTCTTTTTAAACATATAGGGCTGGTTTCCCGGTTAGGAATTAGATTAAGTCAGGACTAGACCGTTGCTAAGAATTTTTAAGAAACATGTCTTACAGAAATGCATGATCTGTGAGCATTTTAAGACCAAACAATGGCAATGATGTATTTTAAGATATCTCAGTGCAAGCCTTTTCCAGTTTAGACAGTTTAACATTTATTTTAATCTAGGACTAGTCTTAAACCCTGTTTGGGAAACTGGCCCATAGAGATTTAGTTTGACCAAATATTCTAAATCACTCTCTTTTTGGATGAACCTTATAATATCGGGCACCTTTTTTTTTTTTCACTGGAGAAAGCCTGTTATGGATACACACTCAGTGTACAAAAGATGTCACTGAGGCAGTAACTTTTCAAAAGGTATATTTTTATTCCTTTAAGGTACAGCTCAATGACCTGTGTTTCAGCTGGAAGCAGCAGTTTAAAGATAAAAACGTCTTAATGATGGATTTGTTTTTTACAAACACAGCTTTTCATTTCACAAGATGTTAACTGATGGACAGGGATGGTATGGATTACTTGTGGATTATTATGTTTTTATCAGCAGTTTGGACTCTGATTCTCATGGCACCCATTCACTGTAGAGCATCCATTGGTGAGCTCTCAAAAAAAAATGTGATGGTCTAAGGGTGAGTAAACTTGAATTCTTTTTTGGGTGAACTGTTTAAACTCGTTACATGAGTCAAGAATAGAGACGTTTTACACATTTTCTTTTTAATGAGAAAATAATTATATATATGTGTGTGTGTAAGAGTGAGACTTACAATTACTATAAAACAATATAAGCAGAATATTAACATACAATAAGTGGTTAACATGTCAAAAGAGGGCTTTTGAAAGCATGATTGCATTATCACACAGTATCAATAATCCTTTGGTTTCTCCCAAAAGGACCAAGAGCACTCAATAAACCTTTTAAGGAAGCATTTGCAAATGGATTTGTCAGAACTATTTAAACAACAAGAGCAAAACACACAACATATTTTTGGTGTTACTTCAAAAGTAAAGATAAAAAACACTGTTTACTTGGTTCAAACTGTGAAAAAAAACAATACTTCTCGTGATTTCATTAAAGGCAATTTTTTTTTTTTGAAAAGCACAAACTGTCTGTGAAACTGAAAATCTATTGCAACAGACGCAGTAGGGACACTGGCGAGGAAAAAGCTTGACTACAAGTCTAAAGTATGTTTTGTAGTTGAAAATTGTAGCAAACACATTAGCGACGTTCCGGTGAAATTTAACAGACACAAAGGTAGCCAGTAGTGTGTCCAAAGCTGCTTTCAAACTGGGTTGCCAGATCTGTGAAACAAAACCAGCCAAAATGTTTCTCAAAATTGGCCAAGATGTCCTGTTGAAGTCTGCTTAATCAAAATCACGTTCCCAGGTGGTCCTGGGCTTAAAAAACAACCCCTGGCAACCCAGGTATAACGTGGACTCAAAAACCAACAGGTTTCCATATTTTAACAGCTTAAACAATCTCACATGAAAACTTTAATCTCATGTATTAAATGTAAATAACTATACATCAGCCGTGAAATTTCATAACATTAAAGTTGCTCGGATAATTCATAACATTTATAGTTGTTTGGATAATTTTCATAGGTGAAATGCAGTCATTTAAATAAAAATGTATGCATTTAAAAATGTCTTAACTTCCAATTTAGAAACACAAATCTGTTGTAGTCACCCAACAGAAAGCTGCTTGATTGTGCTTCATACACTATTGACAATTGTCCATGAATATTTTTGCTAATATTTCACGAAATCTCGCTAATGTGCTTGCAATTCTCATCTGGGAGATGTCCTCAAAGGCTCATGCTTTTGCCATAATGCTTTAACACATCGACAACTGCAAGACTGCTCAATTTCTAATGGTTCCTTTTTCCTCTGGTATTCTATATTAAAAGCAATTTGGCCACCGTCCTATGCCATAGGAATCCTATTATATGACAGATTTGAACATTGGCTTATTTCTTATAATTTATCTTTATGAGGTAAAAACAACCATTTTTTTGTCCATATCTCATACATTATAATACAAAAGCATGCCATCCTTAGGAAAACTAAAGCTGGCTTTACGTTTCATTTGAACGCTGCACATTTCATGATGCAAAACCTGTCAGCATCACAGTCAATACTTGAACTACCCTGTGCTAATAATGTTACCTGTAGCACCTAAACAAACTAATGAAAACTGCATATAGCATGGCATACTTGGCCCTCAAATACACACAACACAGTATATATGAATAAATGTGCTGTAATAGTACTAAACACCAGTCTTTTTTTTTTTTCAAAACTATTTTCCATTAATAGGAACACTGTATATATCTCACTGCTCAAATAAAAATATTTCCCCTTATAAAATTCAAATTATTTGCTCACTAACAATAATCATCTCATATCAAAGAATCCAAGTATAAACCCAATATCCTGCTCTGAGTAAAACTGATGGTCATTACACAATCTCACATTGAGCATCAATACAAACAAACACCTCAGAAAGTCAGTATCCAGAGATCAACAAACATCTGCTTCCATTCATTAATCCAATCCAATCCAAGCTCTAATCCAAAGACTACAAATACTTCATGTATACTTATAAAAGAACAGCAGTCCATTAAATACTTTTGTGTAATATATATTATATGTGGAGGGTACAAAAAAACAACAAAGCCACGTTGTTGAATGAAGCTTGTAGGATTGTCTTTGTTTGTGGCTTGAAAAAAAGCATCAGACCAAAGGCAAAAATTAGAAATCAAAAGATTAAATATAGACGATTTGTCCAGCGCTGATGTCAGTGTCCTGTATAGATGCTTGTTCTATCATCTGTTATATTGCCAATGCTTTTTTCGAAAGAATGAAAGAAGAAAGAATAAACCGTTTCAGACATTCATGTGTACATCAATAAAGTGTTTGCAATTCCATTAACAATTACTGCTTATAATGGCTTCAAATTTGCCAAAGTATGCAAAGAGAAATATTCAACCTTTTAAATTAAGATTAAAGGAAAAATTCAGTGAACACTTTTTTAACATAATCATATTCTTTTCTTCATTTTTGCTCTCCTGCGCTACACATAAACATTCCCAAATAATCTACATCAGCCATTTAGTTTTCTATATTACACGAAACCTCGATCCAAACACAGGTGCCTTCGACTGCAAGCAACAAAAACATCCTAAAGTTTAATTTCACACGCATTTCCTGTCTTTTGTCCATGGAGAAAGCAGCTGCTGCCTGTACAAAGCCACTGCCACCTCAGCAGGTTATTACCACTTCTTCCTCTTCTGCTTGGATTTATTGTTAAGCTCTATCGGTCTGCTCTTGCAAACCTCACAACGTCTTTCAAGGGTGTGAGCATTTGTGCCCTACTTTCATTTGTCCTCCTCATTAAAACTTCCCTCTGAACTATATGGTAAAATTAGGAGAACGATTTGTCTTCTTATCCCTACAGCCTGCAATTGAGATCATGCGATTAACAGGGAAACAAATAAGAGCACACTGCAAGACACATTTGTGTAGTTCTGCTTTCTGAATGGGCTCACGGCTGAATTCATATTCATGGCACCCGTCCTGATCCAACCAGAGTCCAAATGTCAATAATCTAGCATGAAATCAGTTCTACTATTATCTATATCTGAGCTCCTCCTACTAAATAACATAACGCTATCCCATACTTTCTTTTTTTCCCCTCCTCAGCCCTTGTGAAGTTCAAATGCAATGTGATCTTCACACGAATCTTACTTGCAACATAAATGCCAAAAGTCTTAAAAAATGCTGCACATACCACTTTCCCAACACATATCAGCACAGAAGAAAAAGCAATAACTTGGTTGTGAAAATGTGAAACGGTATAGTATCTCTAGTCTTTAATGTAGAGAGAAGGGTTTTTTTGCCCCGTATCTCCAGAAGCAAATCTTCAGAGAGGTGTGAATTGCTGCTGGGGTTTGAATTCCCAATAAATACTTGTGTTTGTCCTGTTGCACGTTTTCCCTCTGGTTTTTCTCTCTTTCTCTTTCTTTGAAAATGTAGTTTACTCTTCCTCCTCCTCTTCCTCCTCTTCTTCTTCTTCTTCTTCTTCCTCTGCGTCTTCCTGGTTGGCGTAGATTCCCGCCTCCCACCGAAGGGCCATATTACTTTTTCTGCGAGTGACACGCGTTGCCTCCAAAACCTGAAGAAAAGTATAAAAATATGTGTTAATGTTTTTTTTGTTTTGTTTTGTTTTTCATTACAGCGGTTTAACTATTTTTATATATAAAATACATATATAAAAATAAATACTTACAGTTATAAATATATATAAAAAACTTCATATTCAAATAAACTTCATTTAAAATAAAAAAAGGTTACATCTTTAACCCTTTATTTTAATATTTCTAACAATTATAATAATCCTTTATTTATGTATGTATGTAAAAATAATAAATGAAAATGCATATTATATGTTATTTTGCTATACCATTCTAGACTGTGGCTATAAATTATTTATATTGAGCACAACAAAAAAGTAATGTTTTTAAAAACATTTAGTTATTAAAATATCAATCGCACATGTGCAAAACATACACACCAGATAGTCCATTTTAAACCACATCTGTTCAAAACAGTTTCATGCTGAGTACAAGTTTGTGTCTGATTGTCCAAAACAGCTTTAGATGTAAACTGCACAACACACAATACAAGCTGAAGTGCAAACACAGCATAAAAGCAGAAATAATAAAAGAACAGCCATGCTGTTTCAAAAGGAATATTGTTTTAAAAACAGGTGCCAAGTGTTACACTCACAGGATCCTTTGTGTGTTATTTCAGTGAACCTAAATGTCCAATCTAACGTTCTTGAATAACTTCAACATCATGTAAAAATACAAAAACACATTGCGGTTGAAATATTAGGACTCTGAATGGAGGTGGTAAAATGATCAAATGAAGACTGGACATTGTAAGTTCATTGACGTAGATTTCATGGCAATGAATCATGACACTGCACTGTGGATATACAGTAGATCGTGTAGGTGCAAATACTTTGACTGTTTCAAAATGTGGCTCTACAGACTGTATATGTAATGAATGATTCAATGATGCAACACATAACAGAATGATTTCTTAAGGACACTTTTCATTTGTCAAAGTATTTGGACTGCAACAGGCCCCCCCCACCAAAAAAAAAACAAAAACAAACCATGCAATAACACAAATGAAGGCACAATGAAGTTTGAAGCAAGCATTGTACAAGTACCTCAGTTGTAACTGAGCGGACATACTGACGAGAAGGAAAGAGGAAGAATTCGTTAATGTGCAAACACTTGCTATTGTGTAGAGAACAGCTTTTGAAAGTAGATGAGCTCACACCAGATATGTTGCTTTCATATATACTTGACTTTTTATATCCATATTAATCTACTAGATCATATTGGCTCAATACTGTGTGCTAAAGGTAAAGCTAATGACTGCACTTGAAATAACTAAATGCTTAAATTTGTTCCCCTTCTTTATGCTTTTGTGAGTTCAGGGTCTCCTACCACAGACATTGAAAGAGATATGTATATTTAGATCTGTGGTCAACCAGTATATATATATATATATATATATATATAGGGCTATATGTATTGATTTATTTTTAATAGTCTTTTTAGTAGGTTCACTCCAGTCTTCAGTGTTTGGTTAAACCTTTCCCTGAGTAAAAAGAAGATGCATGAATTTATTGTGTTTTGTATGTTATTCCAAATGCAATTTGTAAGACATTGAGGAAATATCTAATGAGGACTTTATGAGGCTATTTTACTTAGAATTAAGTGCAACACAAAGTTGCAGTTACTGTTGTGGATTTATTTTGCATTCAATGAAAGTGAATTTTATCCTCAGAGACCAATAATATTACAGCTATACTGTGGTTCTGAAGACATAGCTTTTACTTTGCCTGCAATATAATAATGGAATGTGATACTGTTGGTGCAGCGAAGTTGTAAAACACAGACACTTTATAGTTTGTTCTCCAAATAATAGCTTATTTTAAAGAGGAAATGTGTAGTTGATATCTGAGAAAACGAAAGGGGAAAGACTGTGGTTGACATGAAACAGTGAGTCCTCAGTATGCATTCTGTTGTGGTTTTTCACATGGCACAAGTCTTTATGAATTCAGTTTCTAAATGAGCTGGAAAGTACCATTTCTTCACTTTCTTAGCATGAGATGAAAAAGAGGAACGTGGTTTCTGATGCAAGTTATGTCAATGGTATTTTATTTGTAGGAATAACTAATTCCAAATGCCTTTATAGAATTAAAGTGAATTTTTTGATTGTAATAGCGAATGGATGTCTGAGAGAATGCAAGTTGTAGACGAAGAAGAATCCACAGACAATGAAATATATTATACAGTGAAATTATTACTATTATAATTAGACTTACACTGTTGTCCTCAGCTTTCTCTCGGCGCTTGACCTTGTGTGTCTCATAGTCCTCCATCAAAGTTTGCATAAAGTTCTTGGGTCGCTGTCCTCCAGAATCGTCACTGCCCAGATCAGACAGTGGCGAGGGCAGAGCTCCATCTGAAGAGCACGGCGATGCTGGAGGAACTGGACGAATCTTCTCTATCTTACCTGCAGACAAAGGAAAACAAAACAGAATAATGAATAAATCATCAAGAAATGCATATAATTTGATATTTCTTCATTTATACTGTAGAGTGTGATATGGCCGGCATTTAATCTTTCAGTTTTTCACAAGATCCATTCAAACTTTTGTAACTGTTGTTACATTTCATTCCAAGCAATGATATGAAAATGAAGGTCTGGATTAATTTGGAATGTTTCACCAAGATTCTTTTCCCATCACTCATCAGCTTTGAGGGTATGAAAGTGCCCGGAGTCCCAGACACATTCTTGATGACGACCCAAGTATGGATACTAGAAGCACAGAGAACTCTGTGTAGAAACCCACAATGTGGTTTCTCATTCCATTAAATCAAGGGAATCTGAGAGAAAACCATGTAAGAAAAACCAAACCATGTATAAACAAGTTATTTATATAAAAAACAAGGTAGAATAAAAGGGCAGCATTGTATATTATTATATTCCATTATTTTTTTCATAATGGCAATAGTTTGTAACATGATATCACATTATATTCTTCATGGAAATTAGATGACTCTTTACAAGAAGTTTGTCCTCTACAGATCCCTGTCAAGTCAATCGCTGAGACTGATACCACAAGATAGCTTTAAATTAATACTGTGGTGGGCTATTTAGCATTACAGCTAAAAGAAAAAAACTCAGGCATTCTCTTATGACAGCACTAGAGGGCAGGCATAAGCTTCTCTGGTACAGAACATCATCAAGAATGAGCCATGGACAATTGCCAACAGGAACAGCACACAATGACATTTAACACTGTGGTGCTGAGCATTACATCTAGCTCCATGCTAAATAAAGCCTCAGTTGGACAATGGAGTTTACGCATGCTTCTTACTAATCAGACATAAACAGAAACAAGTACAGCTGGTTGTAATCATTTTACATTCAACAACACAAATTGAAAGTGTAGGTGGTCAGAACCGAAGACCTTAATTATATTACCCTTATAGCCACACAGTATTATCTAGCCAATTATCATTGCTCATCCAAGTCCATACTTAGTCCATACCCCAGTTGCTGTGCTGCAGTTTTCTTAAAACCGTCTTCAAAAAAAAAACAGCTTGAACAGCGGGTTCAGACCCATGGGACACAGTGTGCAAGGAATCTAAACTAAAGAAGCCCTATAAAGAAAACCTCCAGGATTCCAGTTACATGACTGAAAATAAAGTTAATCAGGTCATGAACTGAGAAAATTTTAAATTCCCTTGATCTTTTGACATAAGAGGTCATTGTACTATAAAACATTCTGTAAGCCTTGTTAATCTAAAAACAACTTATTTTAAAGGCAATCAGTCTAAACAACATGTCTGCTTCTACTTCGCTGCCTGTTTAGCCCCGCCCACTGATTCTATACCATTGCCTATTTACTCCGTTCACTGATTCTACAGAAGTGACTATTTAGCTCCACCCACAGATTTTGCATCACTGCCTATTTAGCCCCACCCACTGTTTCTACATAACTGCCTCTTTAACCCCGCCCATTAATTCAGTTAGTAGGTAAATGAGTACACACGCAGGTCTACAGAAAAACCAAACGTTAAACTAAATTAAATGATTTTTAACAAAGTGCCAGACTAAGTCAGCAAGAACTTTTTCTTTTGTTCACTTTATTTTACAGATTCATTTACAAAGAAACTAAAACAATGATTTGTCATCTATATTGTACTTTACTGTAATGTCGCACAAAATGCGTTACTGTTATTATGTGGTCACTATTGCTTTGTATGTTATGACAGATTGTTTGATATGTACTGAATATTTATGCATTTTTACCCTGAACACAGCAGCGTCCATTTATGAAGGATGTAAGCTGTCAAACATACTCATCTATTAACCAATCATATCAGTGGGTGTTTATTTCTGAGTCTACAATCCACTACACCTATTCAAACCGAGTGTTCTGATGAGGGGGGTAAAACAGGACAAAAATTGCCAATTATTTCTAAATGATATTTTTTTGATGTAAAATTCTTGATAAATTGATCAAATATGTTTAATGGTTATGATAAATTGTAATAATCAAGATTATTGTTGTCATTCTTGCACACAGTGGTTGGATATAAACATACCCGGTGCTGTCTTCCCAGTAAGGACCAGCTTGTTTGGCTGGGTGCCGGACTTTAGCTTCTGTGTACGGGGCAGGTGCAATGTTTGTGCCTGTCGTTGTCTCTTCAACTCTTCCTCGCGTTCTTGGGCCGCCCGAATCTCCTCTTCGATCATGGACAGGGTTCTCTGTTTGCGCGACCGCAGTTTGAACGGTCCTGAGGTGACCTCTGCTTCCTGACCACGAGTGACAGTTGCTGTGCTCCTGAGCTCTGCAGCTTCAGAGTACTTACTAAAATAGCTGAATTCTGGTTTCTCACTTGGTGGTGGAGAGGGACTGGGAGGTGTGTAAGTGTTCACTGGGATAACCGGAGCAGCTTGAACTACAGTTATCTGAGGAGCGATTGTTTTCTTCTCCTCTTGGGGGAATGGCACTTTTGGAGATGGCATTACAGCAGATCTCTCCACTAAAGGTTGAGGTTGTGGTTCAATACTTTCCACATATCTCTCAGGGATGGGGGATGAATGTTGTGTTGCCTGAAGAGGCTCCCATTTGTCATTCTGCTGTGCAATGGCTTGCTGGATAGCATTTTGGACAAGAATACCGGCATGGTATTCCAGCTCTTCTTCCGTCAAGTCATCCACCTGATAAGACCTGCTCTTTTCACTTGGAGATATGATTCCACTTTCATGTTTTCCATTGATTGGTGTAGTGGCCATTGGAGTTGAGGGAAAAGAGTATTCCCCAAGAGAATTTTCCAAATAGGCACTCATGGTCTCGTTTGACGCACCACTGTCACTTATGTTGTCCATACTGAAGTCATTGGAGAGTGTCTCAAGAACAGTGGTGTCCTGAGACCGTAGGGATAGGTCATCTAATCCAGAGTCAATTTCTTCCATATGGTATGAGCTGTTCAAAGAGCGCTGATACAAATCAGAGTCTTCATCTTTCACAATAGTCATCACTGCCCGGGCACAAGTAAATTCATCATCTTTCAACTCATTCTGAGTCAAACCTTCTTTGGGTGGCGTGACAGATTCTCCAGAGCAGTAGTAAATATTTTCAGCTTTGACTGTAGTAACTTCACTTCCATCATAGAATGTGACCCCTTCTTGATTGGCAACTGTAACAGAACCGCTTGGCCTCTCTACATGTGTGACATCTGGAGTCCTAAAGAAAGGTTTGGCAGAGTAAAGCTGTGGCGCCACATTCCTCTTAGGGGCTGTGGGCTGCTTGCTGTGTTCCATCTGCAGAAATTGCTTGCGTGCTGCAGAAAAGTCAATCTCTTCCATGACAACATCCTCCTTATTTGCTATGTCAGGTTGGTTAAAGGAGGTTGTCTGTCTGGGTGCAGCTTGCGGCATACGGTTGACTTCTGTTCTCATCTGCTTCCTCTCCTCATATTTTCGAAGTGACTCCAGTTGCTCTGGCTCCAGCTCCTCTTCCAGTGTCTTTTCCTGTGGTGGGTTCCACCATTTTGCTGCAATTCCAGGATTCTTCTTGACTGCTTGACCCCGAATGAGTTCCAGCCTTTCCCTCTCTAGCTCAGCAACCTCCTCCGAGGGTCTGACTTTCTTCACCCGAACTTCTTTCTCAGTTGGGGTGTCGAAAAGTTTTGATGGTTTCTTCTCTTCATGAAATGGGCGGAGCTCAAAACGTGCCTCTTTCTTGACTGCTGTCCTAGGTGAGTCAGGTGACCTTGTACAGTCCGTTGCATGGCCATTGGGTTTGGTGTTGAAATTGTCATCAACAAAAGTGGTCTGTTTTTTCCCTTCTAAAACAACTTCATGGTTGTGTAAAGGAGATGTTTCACAGGTGCGCACAGATGATCCAGTTCCGTGAACTCGAATTGAATTAATATCAGGGGAACCTGTTCCATTTGAAGTCATGTCTGCTCTGGGATCACAACAGTTGGCCTCAAGGACTTCATCCAGGTAAAGGATTTCCTTTGCAACTTCGCTGTCCATTGCTTCTCCTCCATGTCTGACTCTGTTCTGTCCACTGCTCACAAAACTTTGCTGAGAGTCGTTCTGAACTTCAAGTTCCATACTGCTTCCACCACTGGATATCAGACTCACAGAATCGAAAAAACTCACAGTCTTCAGGCTTCTCTCTCTTTTCAGCTCACTGTCATCCTCTGAGAGTACAGGGGACTTCTGTGGAAATAAAAACAGAGGTCATGTGTAGTTTAAACATGCATAAATGCAATTCTTCCTCACAATAAACAGCATTATTGATGGGCATGAATACTTAAGCACTCACATCATTTGGTAGAAATCTAACAGCAAGGCTCGATCATAACATTTCTATAATGGCATGACATGACTTTTTTCTAACCTTAAGACATTCCACATCTTCAAAATTGAGTAACGACACAGTTCTGCTGCACAACTGGGTCTGTTGAAGACTGTTTTATGAAGCTGTGTCTGCACATGTAATCCACATTTAAGCCTGCTTGTTGTGAACTCTTACTATTGATATGAACGAAGTTGCAGAACAGCTCTTAATGATGTACAATTTGTCTTTGTGTGCAAAAAGGCAAAATTAGCCATGGCTAAATATGTACATGGACGGACAGCTGCCTCAAACGAAGTACTTGGTTTGCTTTATCTACATAGTATTGTATTTAAAAAGACAAAATGTCTACCTTAGGTTTCTGCTTTGTGTGCACCTTTTCAGAGTTTTCCAAACTTTGGAGATCCCAATTGGTTGATACACTGATACACTGCCAACTGTACCAACCTCAGACTACAATGGTATAATGGAGTTGCAAAAGTCACAAATGAGAGAAAATGGAACCAAAAATAGCACTGGAATTTATGCATATATTTTTGGAAAAACCACTATACCTGCAATAGAACGTAAAGCAGCGATATATTTTCAATTATGATTTCTCCTATTTGCTGGAAGGATTTACATTTATGCACTTCAGAGGCATTCAACCAAACCAAGATACATCTAATTTCTCAAGATTTTAACCAATGACTGTACATTGCTCAAAGGGTTAAGTTACAGGAACATCATAAGCAAGGCTGTAATAGTTTATGTTCAGCTCATGAGAAGCACAGTTGGCTCACAGGCTAAATGGAAGATATCACTAAAAGAAAGAGAAGGTTTTGTATGCCTAAGTTTTCATGATGCCCCCCCTCATGTCCATGTATAATGGGTGTAAGTAGGTAATAGGCCCTAGTTATTTACTAAAAGAAAAACAAAGACGTCTAGACTATGTAGACACTCTTTATTTACAATGCAATAATTGCAGGGTTTCTTCTATTTCATGTATCTGGTACTGAAACCTTTAAGTGGTTTGGTAACCCTATGGGAGATGGCTGAGATGTATTCTCCTCAGGGGAAAATACCACTTATTACTATACGAGATTTGCTTTCATTACTGCTCAAGCACCAGATGGGACAGGCAGTTTAAAAAAAAAAAAAAAAAACTCAGGTGACTCCTCAACTGACAGGGCCTTTTTTAGGTTCATCAATTATGAACTGAAATAATGCTAAGATTATTGTGGAATGACTCTCTTTTTTACATTTTTTGTTGTTATTATTCAACACAGGATGCTGCAAGACCTATGTAAACAGCAGTCCAGAAAAGGTTTAGCAAACATTTAACATACAATACAACTGTACCAATACAAGATACTAAATGCAAGAGTTATTGCTTGTTAGACCAGTTTAAAGTGCAGTTTTACTGAACTAAACCGCTATATTCTCTAGTAAACAGAGGCCATTGCAGGAATTTTGTTTCTTTGCTCAGCATTTATGTTTTAGAGGTGAGCATGCATGCCTGAGCAATTTCAATTGTTTGCTATTGGTTGGAAGTTGGTGTTCCTGAAAAGGCTAGCCAGAGACCTGTTTAAAAAAGCAGTAATATAACCTGCCATAAATGGAAAAGCATAATAAACTAGTGGGAATGAAGCATAGAGATGTTATTTTTACTTGACAGCGTAGAAAAGAGGAATTTGTTTTAAAATAACTTAATTTTCAGCTCAAAACCAAGTGCTATTTTAGGTGATGGTGTGTTCATTACCACATAAATTAAACCTATTTCAGTTTAAACACTGGGTGGAAGAAAAACCTGTAGTTACATATTCTCAAAAGATTGAGCTGCTAAACATTTTGGGCCAGTTTCCCTGATAGGAATTAAATTAAGCCAGGACTAGACCTTTTCTAATTTAGGATATTTAAGAATTTTTAGAAACACGTCTTACAAAAATGCATTATCTGTGAGCATTTTAAGACCAAACAATGGCAATCATGTATTTTAAGATATCTCAGTGCAAGCCTTTTCCAGTTTAGACAGCTCTTAACATTTATTTTAATCTAGGACTAGTCTTAAACCCTGTTCGGGAAGCTGCCCCTTTATGTCCAAGCCTGTATAAGTGAATCAGAAGAATTAATTCAGATCAAACTAGTGCTAATAACTTCCTTCTTATCTCAAACTGTAATGTGTATGAGTAGCAGGCAGCGTCACATGATGCCTTCAATGTGGCATGAGTTCAATAAGACCCTTTTCTTCAGTCACACAGACCACCCTTCCCCTCAGGGTGTGTTCACAAGCTTTCAGCCCAAACTCTTTACCAAATAATGACATTAGGAAGTCATGTGAACTTCCCAGAGGCTGTGAAAAACAGACTAGGACCGATTTACAGACAGAGAGTGAGTGTTTATCACTTTGAATTGAGCACTGAACTTACTCAAATTATTTGTAAAATGGTTAATTCAATACACCACTTTTTATGTAAGCATGGTTTTACAAATCATTGACAGAGCAGTTCATACAGATCATAAATTAAAGTGACTTTAATCCAGTGGTAATGAGAAATGCATATAGATTCTAGTATGGCTTCTAGCACCACAGTGAGTGTTATTTATGAATCATGACACGGAAGAAAGAATTCAAGGCAGTGATTGATTGCCAAACTGTTTGGAGAAATTGCGTTTTTTACTTCAAAGAACCAGGCTTGTCACATGATTAATTATGTTTATTTATAAGGCATATGCCACTCTTTGTTTATTTTATCAGATCAAAAGAAAGCATGTGTAGCAGCACAAATCTCAGTACATATATGCATATATTTTGGCACCGTTTTTAGATTAATCCCTCCTAGTGCTCAATTTGGGACTTGTTGGCAGATCTTCTGAAGATCCAGATGAACTGTTTTTTCTTTTACTTGATTCTGCACTGTCACTGTCTGCAAGATTCTGTCTGCTGTCCTTACTGCAGCTAAAATGTTATCCTTATCTGCCCCACCAATGTGTACTTAGATACAGATGTGTACAGATATCGCTCTTTTAGAGTGAACCATAGTTAAAGTGCATGGGTCCACTGGAAGGACAAAATTGAGGATTTATTCTTCAGAGCTGTACCCATCTGTATTCTTCTGAGCTGTTTTGGTAAAGGTTTTGCTTCTATTCTGTCTTTTGGGACAAATATAACTTGTATGTTGTCAGACATGTTCTCAAAATAAATTATGAATATTATTTGTGTTTAATAAATGCATGTGTCTTGTTCAAACAATTAATCTCACAGCAGGCAAACAATCGCACACAAATCAAGCAGCTAAAGCATAACACATGGTGTTTCCTCTTCTTTTCCTCTCTTTCAGAACCAAAAACTCTCCCACAGGAAAATATCTAATTAATTCTCAAAGCAATGAGATCTCATAGAGATTTGAACTTCTGGCTCTCTGAGATTTGCCTTGAGAACTCACTGCTACGTCAACTGTTTGGTTACCAACATTCTCCGAAATATCTTCTTTTTGGGCTGAACAGAAGACAAAAACTCATACAAGGTTGGAACAAAATGAAGGCAAATAAACAATGACAGAACTTTCATTTTTGGGTGAAGTCTCTTGCTCAGTTTTTACTCATAAACACCCCCCCCCCCACCAATCCCAATAGTATCCCAAAGACTAATACTGTCTGCACTTTTAATATGAACTCAGACCTTGCTTATCAAATTACAGCATTGCAAACTAAATTATATATATATGTATATTTATATAAATGAATTAACCTCATGAAGTAAAAATACTGACAAAAACTATATGATTGATTATGCAAAATTAATATACTTGCAAAATATTCATAAAAATACACATATAACCTGTGTGTGACCAAATCAAACAACTTATGCTGCACAGCAACCCATGTGATTGGTGAAGCTCTGTTCAGGATTATGGATAATGTAGTTCATTAAGTTTTTGTTTTATTATATCTCCACAAAAGAATATATCAACAAACAACCTCAGAGCTCTATACACTAAAATCAGTTTGCTCTATACTGTCACTGTTTGTGAACATTTATTTCTTAAGAAATCTTGTGTGAAACATGCAAGTAAAAGCTGATTCGCAAAAAAAAAAAAAGCTACGAAATCCATTAACTCTCTTGAGCTTTGAAAGTGCAACCTGTAAGCATTACCCTCTGGGTTCTTCAATTTTTTTTCAGTAACCATAAGCCAGTCTCATATATATCTGTAGTGACTGTACATTAAAATCTGTGGCCCTGAGCAGTCAAATGTGAGAAACAGACGAACACACACACTCTCTACGGATGCTCCTCTAAACCCCCTCTGACATTCCCGGCATAGTTCAGCTGTCTTCCAGACTCCGGCCGTCTAATAGAAGTGATGAAGGATACACAGCCCAGCCTCACCTAATTAACCATGTGTGTATATAGACCGAGACCAATGGAGATAAACTCCTTGTATATTTATATAACTTAATGTGCTTAAAGGCATAGTGCATCATATTTGTCATTTTACATTTACTGAAACTAGTCTGTCAGTGCTTCTATTTATGTACGTTGTTGCCCTCACAGCATCTGGAAACAGTTAGTCAGACAGACACACGCAATTAACAAAACTGAGCCAGTTTGCTACATTTGGGCCTGCTTTCTCTTTTAAAAGAGTGGCCTCCTGAAAGTACTTGGGCACCATGTTTAGAAATGTATGTCTGTTACTTATGAATTTCTTTCGAATGAGCATGCACTAGTAAACAAACAATGCTAGTTTTCTCAGTAGTACTTCAGAACTGTGACTTCATAAACTGCTCTCCATACACAGATGCACTACAGATTAACCACAGGGGTAGTTCATCACAATATGAGCACGCTCCGCTAGTTTATTTTGTCATGTAGTCACTGTGTTTGTTCACAATTTGTCTTCAGATATCCAAACAAGCCAAAGAACAGAAAGATTCCTCATTTTTAACAGTTACACAAGATGCCTGCGTTCAGGATGGCTTTCAGCAGCTCACAGTGCAGTCGGTACAGATGACCTATCACACTGAACTGCTGATGAAAGACTGTTGAAATTGGATTATTAACTCTACCAGTGCAGACAGAGAACTTAAAACATCAAATAATCTCAATTACTGCTCGACTGGATTCAATGAAAGGAGAACTGAGACTTTTGATTAATGCTCCTGATTTTAAAAGGTTCAGAAGAGAGCTTGACAATTTAGACTGCAATCTAATGCAAGAATTCTCAATATAAACTCAGACACTACATACATATATTCTATATTAAATATAATATTAGCTCTGCACATAAAGCTGCTTCATGATGCCATAGAAAAACCTTATTTTTTTGTCTAAATGGTTTCATAAAGAACATATGAAGAACCTTTCTTTCTGAAGAAAGGTTCTTTTTGGTAAAAGAAGTTTCCTCTTTCCTCAAGAAAGTAAGAAAGAGTTGGCTCTTTAAAGAACCTTTGACTGAATGGTTCTTTGTGGAACCAAAAATGGTTGTTCTATAGCTTTGCTGTGATATTTTAAAGAATGTATACATTGTAAAAATTAGGGTTCCAAAAGTTTTTTACCAAATTTTTTTGGTTCCCCAAAGACCCTTTCAGTGAACACAACCAAACCAAACCAGCCCCCCCCCTTTTTCATAGTGTGAAGAACTTTTTTATTAATCTAAAGAAACCCTTCTGCACTATAAAGAATATTTTGTTCAATATTTTGAACAGAAAGTTCCATGGATGTTAAAAGTTCTTTAACGGCAATAAAATCTTTGTTTTTAAGAGTACAAACTGTACGTCAACAATCATCTTATTTTTCCTCAGGGATTCCAGTCAAAACATCTCATGCAGCTGATATAGCACAACCGAATCTCCTGAGCTATGAATGTGCAATCACTTTTCTCAGACTCAAAACGAATCTGGAACTAGGCCTTCTCTATCTTCAGGTCCAGATGGCTAAACTTGAATTCAAAAGAAGTTTTTCTTACCTTTTTCATACATTTCCAAATTTCAAAACCTATTTCTGCCACCAAATTACAGAAAAAAAAGTCTGCTCAGTACAGACTAGTAGTCGTGAGTATCCCGTTGTCAATTCTGAGACACAATCGTTCTCCAACACCTAAAACTGTAAACCTTTGAGGAGACCCAGTGAAACCCTGCCCAGGACAACAAAATGCAGGGCTTTTCCTGGCCATTTCATCCACCCCCGCCCCTCTTCCTCATGTGTGAGTGTGTGTGTGTCCTGCATGCTTCACTCACCCACACCGCTTCCGTTCGTTCTCCTACAATGCGTCTCTCTCTTCTGTCTGTCCACAGGAGTCAAAATTCTTGCTCTGTCTAACTATTGGCTATGATGTCATTGGAAAAGTGGGTGTGGTTTTAGACTGAGGGGTGTGGTCTCTTCCTGTACTCACACAAAGAAATGCTCTGTCAGAGCCGCCCCCCAAACGCCCTTCATCGACCTGGGCCGAGGGAGTCTCCAGACTTCTCTGGTATGGCCGCAGACACCTTACAAGGGAAGGCAGTATTGCTGGGTGGGAACATTATTCACTACTGACTCAAAAATGCCTCCCTGATTGGATTCTCTTACTCATATTTGCTAGTTGTGGAAGTTGATACAAATGGAATTTAACTGCATCACAGCAAAAATATGCTATTGTAAATATGCTATGATTTAATTTCTAAAGTAGTGCGATTAATCGTGATTAATCACAGCTAATAAAAACACTTTTGTTTACATAATATATGTGTGTGTGCATTGTGTATATTCATTATGCATATATAAACACACACCCACATATAGTATATATTTTGAAAATATTTACATGTATATATTCATATAATTTATATTATATATAAATATTTGTAATATATAAACAACATATATTTCTTAAATATATACATGCATGTGTGTGTATTTATATACACATAACAAATATACACAATACAAGCACATATATTATGTACACAAAAAAAATTATTTTGGAGGTGACTAATCACGATTCATTTTTGACAGCACTAATCTAAAGCTTTATTTAATATATTACTAAATTAAAATAAACATTTGTTTAAAATCAAATAATTAAAGAAACAAAAGAAAATTATAAAACAAATTAAATACTCTTTGACAGGCTGCATTCAAGTGTTTGCAATCCAATATTACAAGAATTTAGACATACTGTACATATTGTTTTTTTATTTTTTTATTCTTATTTCTCTTATTTCTTAAAGGCACAATATGTAAGTTTTCTAAAGTTATCAAAACAATAACAGAGGCGAAGTTCTATGATGCGATGACGGAGCATGGAACACTGGGAGAGGTTGTTCTCGTCTATCAATAGCTCCTTGTCTCAGTTTGAATACATTTATGTTTTTTGTGATTGTGGAGAGTTTTATCATGATCCATGATATAGTATTCATAGGCGGAAACCAAGGATAACGCAGATATTGCGTCACTGATAGACTAACATTGTGCAAGTGGTTTTTGGATATTTTAAAACAAAAATCGTACATATTGTGCCTTTAATACACTTTAAACTAAGTTTAAAATATAAACTCACAACCATGCGTCTTAATACTCTAAAGCAGACTTTTAAAAAGTGCACTTTTTTAATAATTACAAATTAAAGATTTTAATCAAATAAAAAAATAATTACATGACGTACAAGTTTCAATAGAAACAACATCAAAGTATGTTTATTTTACCATAATCGCTTAAAAGTAAAAAAAAGACTTAAATTAATTAAAACATTAAATTGTACTTTTAAAGGTAAAACATCTATAAACACATTTACAAATAATTTAATGTTCATTGTAAATTTTTGTAATGCAAAATTATAATGCAAAAATTGTTTTTGAAAAAATTCTTTACAATGTCATTATATATTCTAGCATCTTTAGTGCTAGAGATAAATAACATAAAAATTGTGACTGGAGAATAACGGTCTGACCCACAAATCTTAGAACAACACTCCAAAAAATTATTTCCATGGCAAAATAAAAGTGCAATGAGTTTAGAGTACTTGAATGAGTACTTCAGAAAAAATGAAATCAGATTCTAAGTATTTAAACTGCGTGTGAGTAAACTACAAATTCTTGCAAATAATTCTTAATCATATTAGTAAAGAAAAATGATTGAAGCACTCATACAATTCACAGCAACCAAACCATCCCATAAACAGAAAAAATGACAATGTGATTTGTGTTTGCTTTCTCGGTATCTAATCAGCCGAACTTACTATAAAAGCTAGTGTGTACTATTTGTATGTCTTATCAGGTCATGTAGTACACATTGTGAATTTATGGGTGAATTATTAAATAGATGTCTAGTTATTGTTTTTACTGAAATCTCAAAATAGAAGTTAGTACAATACGTCCCTGACGAAATCCTGGTGAGATTACGCTGGTGTAACACTATAATGTCCTTGTGCCAACAAGTGCCTTTAAAATGGGACTACAATAGAAATACAGATAAGAGCAAAGAGACTGAGGCAAAATTGCTGTGAGAATTGAATGCCACTCAGTCAGGCAAGGCTGCTAAAGAGACGTTGTGCTAATAATAACACCACGTACTCGCTTCTGTTCAGATACACAAAGACTGCAGTATAACCTTCATCTCAACCCAGAAACAACAGACATCTCACTGATAAAGAGTTTTTACTGGCGTTTGAATAGCGTCTGATGTTTTGCAGTTTGTTTCCTTTTATGAATTTAACCACTTTAAATATCGTATATCTTAAAACTTCTAAAAAGATTTTCTTGGAAGCTGTCTGTAAGGAATGCTGGAACAGCAGTGTGTTTTAATGGAGGATGTTGGTAGCAGTGGGCTGGGGTGTGTCATCCTCTGCTATAGAGCTCCTTCCTCCCACGGTCCGTGTGTCATTGTGGATCAAGAATAATAATAATGCAGAGTGCTGCGTGGAGTGTTGGGAGGTTACTGCCAAACTGTATTTTGTGTCGTGCTTTAAGCTTTGTATAATTTTGGACTGTATTTGAAGCTGCAGTAAAGCCACCTCACTGAAAAAGTGTTTTATAGAAGCCAATTTCTTTTCAATATGACATAAAAATTACAATTATCATACAAAAGTTGTAACTATTATCTACCAAGTCATGTCTGTGATAGAAAAAGTTGGAATTTACAAAAAAATTCAAAGTTTTAAGATTTGGAGTCATATTTACAAAAGTTGAAAATATGACATAAGAAGTTAAAATAATATGATTCTAAGCCATGAAATGAGAGAAAGTCATATTTATAATATACAAAGTTGAAACTGACATAAAAGTCAGAAAAATGATAAGATACTAAATCACATTTATCAGGTAAAAGTTGAAATGATAAAAAGAGTCAATATTAATGAAATGAAAGTAGAAATATGACAGAATAATATGATAATTATAATATAATGTATACACCAGCTTTAACGCATTTGACGTAATCAGCTTTGTTCACATCCTTGTGAAAGCACTCACTCTAAACGTAATTAATGACAGAATTTTCATTTTTGCATGACCAACCCTTTAACATTGTGTCTATTTAAATAAGTTAACCAGTAGGGAATGGAGTTCTGCAAGGACCTGTTTTAGGCCCTCTGTAGTTCTCATCCCAGCCCCTTGAAAACATTATTAGAAACATTGGTTTAGTTATCCATTGTTATGCTGATTTCTGAACTAAGAATTAACTGAATAGTTTGAAAATGATTCATAAAGTACTTTATTACTGTATTTGTGTTATTTTAGCTTTTAAAGCTTGAATGCTGTTTCCATGCACAGCATTTAATGCTCACCAAAAAATAAAATGGAACACGAAAGTAGACTTTTTAATATGTTACAATCACAGTAAACAAAGAAAAACATGGTAAAACCACAGTAAAAGTAGCCCATATACTATATTTTAAGGTGAAGCAGACTAAAATTTAAGTTGCTATTTCATTTGGACATAAGTGTTAAACTCTCATACTTTTGAGTTCAGTTTATTAAACCAGTCTGAATGTAGTTCACAAAACTAAATAATCTGTTCCTGAGTACAACTCACTGACTTGATCTGGTTTCAGAGGTTAACAGGTCACTAGAGGGGAAATTTGTCAGCCTATTTCCTACTCAAAGCTTTATTATGGTTTCAAAATCAAGTAAAAATAAGAATGAGCTTTCTTTCCATGTATGTTTACACATACAATGAATTTGTTTTAGTGATAGAAGCTCCACAGTGCAAAAGAATGATGCAAAATAACACAAAATAGCAAAAGTCTTGAATACGTCAATCCCAAATCAGTCTAAATGCCTAAAAACACACTGCACAGTTTTTTTTTGTTGGTTTTGAAGAGAAACGCGCTTCCAAAGTGAGAAGCTCAAAGCCAGATGAGAGAGGGGAAGAAACTCAAGTTCATGAACACTTTATGCTTAGGTAAATACTGTCTATTGTCTTTGCTTCTAAAAAAGTTTTACAGTGTTATTTGTGGAAGAACACACAAATACAAGAAGAAAGGACAAAATAATTTCAGCTTCAGAGGAGCTGGTTCGAACCCCCCCAAAAAACAGATGTGCCTGTAGACTGAAATGACAATGCATTTAGAGACAAGGAGGTGATGAAGACAATAAACTCAGGACATTGTGCTTAACACCCTGTCACCGCACTGCCTAAAATATGACCTCTAATCTACGGGAAGACATTTGGAACAGGGTCATCTGGATATTGCCACCCAGGCCCAAGGGTAAAATGGGAAACATCAACACCCTAAATGAAAACAAGGATGGTCTCGTCAGCAAAGCCCAATCAAATGATCGTTTTGTGAAACTCATTGTAGAACTGTTTCAATTAGCCACAGCACTTACAACAGGTAAAGCTGGTTGGAACACAGCTTACTGTCCTGAAATTAACCTGGCTTAAGGACCATTAAAAATGGCACCATGCCCAGTTAGTGAAAGCCGAATTACAGTGGCTTAACAGCTTATGTCCTTTACTCAGGGGATGTCAGTACACTGACACTTATACACCTCACAGGCTTGTCCAGACATCATGGAATAAAGGTCAAGGGAGCATAATTGACTTAAAACCAACCTATTAGTGGCAGGCCAATACTACTAATTGTATTTTAAAATCTTCTGAACCACACCAAACTTTGTTAAGTAAGTTAAAGTACATTCAGGTTATGATAACAGCTAGTTTCTAAACATAAAAGTGTCACATCTGCAACTGAAATATTAAAAACTGTTTAAGCTTAGGATACAAATCAGACTAAAATATTTTTTTTGTATGGTATAGGTTTAAGCAGAAGAAAAAACAGCTAATGCCTTTATACAAATTACACACACACACACACACACACACACACACACACATTTCTCAATTTGATTTATCTTTTTTTTAATTGATATAGTGCTTTACACAATACAGATACTTACAAAGCACCTTCAGAGTAATAAATAAGAAAACAACAGTGATAAAATGCATTAATTATGACATACTCTTAAATTGACTATAGATGTAGTGTTGAGATGGTGTAGATCCCACCTGTCTAGTATCTATGCAAATATGATATTATCTAAGTTAATGCCAATATAGTATGGAGAGCCACAAGGATCCGTTTTAGGCACTCTGCTGTTCTTAGCATACTGTTCATATTTATACTTATTTCCTTAAAGAAGTAATCTCCTTAAATTCCTCAGCCCCTTGGAAATATGAAAATATGGTTTTAGTTACCATTGTTATGCTGACTATATATATTTCAGCTATATGTTTCACATCATTCAATTTCTAAATTAATTAATTTAACAGAATGTGTTATGGATATTAAAGACTGGATGACTAGTAATTTCTTCTATTACATTCAGATTTTACTTTTTGGACCAAAATCCTATACACATAAGAATAATATAGTCTACATTTAGAAGCTAGCAAATTTAGATTAGGTTCAGAGTAACACTTTATTTTGATAGTTCACCTTAGTTCATCATTAGTTGACAATCTGCTTAATATCTGCTCACACTTCATTTTGATTGCCCACTTTAGACATTCTACCGGCTATAAATAACATTGCAAAATAATTTGGAAACTCAATGAGGCTAGTCTTAGAGTGAACTTCTAGCATGGCATTTTTTAGTGTGAACCTCAAACTCTTGGTTAACCTGCTTTCCAAGTCCAGCGGGAGAAGAGAAATAGAGCACATCTTCTACTCTAAATTTGGCATCCAGGTTGCAGGCAGAGCTGTGCTGTGATAAACTCTGCTTTGTGTTACGGAGAGGTTCTCCAGAAAAAGATGCAGCTAGGCTGAATTTTCAATTTAATTATATGTCTAAATGTTATTGTGATCTCAACTAAAATAGACAAGGCTGATACAAAATGAACATCATTTGTCATGTTTTGTTCATCAATTAAAGTTGAATGCATTGAAAAATGTCATTGGTATTGGTTTCCAGATAACACAAAGATACTAAGCAGGAATCTCAAAGGTTTTACTGATGTTTTGCAAATTTCAGCTATAAAGATTTTACAGCCAGAATGCACAGAACAAGATTAGTACCATGGCTTATTTTTCTTTACATCTTACTTATTCAATGTAAAATTGCGCTAAATGTCGCAAAGCATCCTCACCAATTCACAGCTGAACTCATTTGCAATTGTCTCTACAATGACAGCATCAGACAACCCTCAGCTGACCACAGATTGTTGAGGGACAGTGCCAAGTCCATATTAAGCTCTAAAATAATAAGGTCTTACCTTTGAGCTTTTTTCCAAAGTGAGGCAGAGGACCTGCCAAGGTGCTGTGTACTTCAACATATTTGCAACGCTTCCTCGATTCACTAGACTACACAATAAAACAGCAATCAGTGCTCCAGCATTCCTTCTTTAGATGTTTACTCCTCTTTAATTATTGCCCGAGACCTCCTCAAAGTTCATTTTGAGAAAAATAAACAAAAAAAAACGGAAGCCACGGCACAGGGAGTAACATTCCTCTCCTCTGCCGTTTTCATCAGCGCCTATCCAAGCAAAGTCATCCCTGAGGGCTTTTCATCTGAAAATGAGCTTAGCATCAGAACCAATTATATGGCTCTCCTGTCTGATAGGTGAGAGCAGTCATTTTCTTCTCTCTGTTGTATAAGTGCCTTCGATAACTCTCTCAAAATGAAGGACAATATAATGACAAAGAATAAAACAGCAATTATGCGTGCTCTTCATTCAGGAGCTTTTCAACAGAACCACAGACAGCCCCAGAGTCATTAATGCCATTCTTGACGCAGTGCCTTACTGAACAGAGCAAAACTAGATTTAATTAAGTAAATATGTAATCAATCAATATTTAGTATAGATTTTCCAGGCTTCATCGTACAAAATTCATCAGTGCTCATCACTCATGCACAATTCAAGTGCATTAAAATGATTAAAATCTATCCAATAGAGTAAAAGTATGGGTGTGTGTGTATGAGACACTCTCTCTATGTATATATTTGCACATACTGTTTAAAGACATTAGTAGAATATTGGACCACAGATGTAAACGTCTTATATAATATATGTACAAAAAGCAGATAAACAACATAAAGGAAACAAAAAAGTGGAAATGTGGTTAGAAAGCATGAAGCTTGCATTATCAGAGCACCTGTCTGTCAATCAAATCCGAAGCAAGACATAACCCATAGCAACGCATTACAATAACGAATGAGATGAATGATCGTTGTAAAAGTGTGCATCAAATAGGCTGAACACGGAAGGTCAAGACATGCTAGAACAGACCCAGTGATTCTTTTGATTTTAATGGCGGCAGAACAGCACATTTAAGTGTAATGTTTTCCTTTTAATGGCAGTTGGAAAATCTACTGAAAGGTGAATACTGCCACTTAATGCACATAATCGTCATGGCAGCTGATGTAAAACAAGGGATGAGGAGAGCCAACACTGATCAGCAAAAGAAAAGAAGCTTGATCGGCCCCGATGCCAATCCTTGAGATCAGCTGGAGACATCTCTAATAATGATATGTAATGCCCGCTTTTAACAATGCAATCAGTAGTGCACAACAGTCAGAGCAAAAATCTCATTATTTTCCTTATAGGTAAAGAAAGGCCTACTGTATATGCTTTTGTTGAAACCCTCAACCCACATCAATAATTGATATATTTCAAATAACAGTGAAATTCTTGGATTTTCCATGAGTTTTTTGGTACCTTTACACTTCCATAAAGTGTATGACGTAATCAGTGCATCCTCTCTGCACTCTCAAATTAACTGAATATTTGTATACTCCTTTTTGCAAAAACTATTTTCAAATATGTTTTTGCTTTGATTTGACGTTTATAATGTTGTGGTTCTCCTAAGTAGCTGGCTGGTTTTGGTTTATGGCATTAAAGATTTTATTATTAAATCCCAGTGGGAAAATGAATGGGGAAAATACTTCTGAAACCAAGACCGTTGAAAAAGTGGGTGGGCTCTAACACTCTACCCAACTGAATAAAACTAAGCTCTGCCTTGTTTTGTCGTTCTGAAGTCAAATGGGTTGAGTTTTATCTCCAACAGTTTCTTCAGTTGAACTGGTCAAATTGAAACCATCCATTCAATCCTCCACTAAATAATAGGCCAAAACATCTCATAATGTCTCTATTGCTAGTTCTTTGCAGTTTAATATATTACACTCTAAAGTTCATAGACAGCTAATGCTGGGTTCCTGCCAACATGTTGGTCATTCTGAGGATTCTTGTAAGAATAATCTGGAGCTGTTTGCTTAACAAATGAGCTCATTAATGCATCCATATAATGATGCACAGAGAAAGATCAGGACAGTTGATTCCTCTGGCGTATCTGACTGCAGCAGAAATCGTTCTGTATGTCTGTCGTGCACTAGTTGTCCTTGCCAAACTCGACCCAGATTCACATAGTGAAGCTGACACACTTTCTGTCTTTTTCCAGGAATCTAACTGCAAAAGTCCTTTCAGTTTCTTCTAATTAAGGACATCTCTCCCCAAGCTAGCTGGCTATCAACAGGAATTACTTCCCCTCAACATTCAACATTTGATATTCAGTACACAGTTCTGTGCCATGCACACTTTTGTAAAAAAAAAAAATATTGTGCAGTGCAGCTGCAGGAATTTTCTCATTTTCCAATTATTCCTTGGGCGATACTGAAACCATCTGTCTTTTAACTCCATGACAAACTTCGACGAGAGGAAGCAGCTGATTTGTTTGTGCTTTCAGCACAATGTGAGAGGTCAAGCCAGACAGGAAAAACCCAAAACTATTCCAAGGACAGAGCCTGAACAACTCAATCAAGAGCCAGAGGGAAAAGCGCCATATTTGTGCCATTACATTTAAAATGCTATTGGCTTGGCTTGTAATAGCTCATTGGCTTCTTTCATGGAAGAGGATTTGGATAATGTTGTGCTTTAACCAGATGTTTGTTGCCAAGGTTTTCCAGGGCTGCGTTCTCCAATAACGTTGTCTCTTAGCACGCTACAAATACTCAAAAGGTACACCTTAACTACAGTTATACCTTTCCTACGTGTGTTCACCGAACTATACCTTAGGATGTTACTTAAGGTAACCTTTTTAAGAGCGACCTTAGCAGGTGCTGTCCATTGATATCGATGCCTCGATGATCTATTGTGTGTTCTTTCCTTCACAGCGCTATAGGAAAAGTATTGGGAAAACAATGTTCTTTATAAAGAAGCGTTTTAGAAATACTACAAACTGCATTTATCGGGGCTAATTTAAATTTGAACATGCAGAAATAAGTACGTTTATGTGTTTATAAACTAGCAAGTCTGCAATCCCAAACCCTCACGGCCATAAGTATGGTAAAGTTCTCCGTATGAAGACCCACCAGTCGTATAGCGTCGACCTTGATTGAAGTGCATTTTAAAACAGAATGCAACTTATTGAGTGTAAATGTTTTTTTGTTTTTTTTTATTCACATTATGAAATAGATGCCATGGTTTACACCTTTATTGGAAAAATCAAGTCCTCCCTAACCCTTCCCAATGCATTATTATTCATATTTATTCAAAATGAATACTTTTCTGATGTTATTTGTGTCATTTGAAATTATAAAAGGGGAGGGGGTCTCGCCCAGGGAGTAATTCAATGTAGAACTGCCGCTACGAGTGTCTGCATAACGGTCTCCAAAAAATGGCACAATTTTGCAAGCGCTGCCATAGCTATAAAGTTTTTGTAAACTCATCTTTCTTTATATAGACTCTTAAGCTGTTTCTGTCAAGTGGTTCGCCAGCTGATGTGCTTTAGGATAGTAATTAAAAAAGCTAACAAACATTAGTGTATGGAAACTTTATTAATGAAAACACTTCCATTCACTGGGTGTAGGCTATAACAACTTAAGAATTTTATGTGTAAAAATTTTAAGAAAAGTCAAAATGTAAATTTTATACTAAATCAGATTTTATATTAAATGTTAATATTAAAAGGAAATTGTTAAACTGCAATGTAAAAAATATTTTTGCGTATTGGTGGTCACGTTAGCAGCGATAAAGCGCTCCAGACCAACCTTACGAATGAATGACTTACAGAAGGTATACTTAACTAAGAAGGTTTTGGAAAACACGTGCTATAGATAAGGCCTTTTACTATTATTTCTCTTATTGCTTATATACTGTATGCTGCTGAGTGAGCACAATATCACAACATGAACTTATTGCAAACAATCATACACTTATCATAATAAAGTAAAATGTTTAATGCACTAATTGGATGGAGTTAGAATTATTAACAGGAGACGTTCTTCACGATTGTAGTTATTATGACTATGTCCAGGATGTGGACATTACTAAAGGTCATGTGCTGCTCAGGTTTTCTTAAAATTGTAGATGTTTTGTCAGGCTGGAAGACATACAAGCAAAAAGCTTATCAGGTCCTCGGGCTTATGTAAAGCCTAGAAACAGCATATTTTGCTTTTAAGTGGTAATATTTTAAGTATACAGTTCATATCTCCAGGCCACTGAAACTTTTACTTAATCCATTTTTTGCTTTTAATGCAGACTGTGCATTCCTGACGATCTGAAAGTATGTTTAATCTAATCTCAGTCATTTATCTATGAGAAAAGTTATTTAACATTTACAAAGGCAGCGTAATGCTCTCTATGACTCTATTCCAAAACCTATTGACCTGCCTGCGTAGGAACCATTTTACTCTCGACAATCCCTGAGCCTTGGGATTTCTTCAAATGGTTTCTTGATGTTTTAATTTTTGTGGGGCAGAATTTATGTCAGTATTGTGGCTGTGCTTCAAGGATAAGGCAAACCTGGATATGCATTGAGGCAGGCTCAAAATACAACCAAGATAGGAAAAAAAAGAAAGAAATCTAATTAATAATTGAATTGCATTGTGTAACACTTTAGTTTACGGACAAATTCACACTATTAACTAGCTACTTATTAGCATGCCTATTAGCTGCACATTGATAGTTTTAGTATTTATAAAGCACAAAATAATGTCTTATTCCAATTTGGTCTCATAAAAACAAGTTCCTCTGTGCACTTTTTGTGCAACGCCGTTTTTACGTGCCTTTCTGCATGATTTGCTACAGTTTAAAATAAAATGCTAAAACACAGATTTAATACGTGGGACCCTGGCACATTTATTATGTAGATGTAGGTATGTATTGTGGCAGTTTAGAATTTAAATATTTGTGGACTGTTGCTAATGCTTAACTGCATGTTGGAAATATGCCCTACACCAAATCCAACCCTAAACCTATACTTGATTGTGTTAACAAAGGCAAAACTGATGCATTTGTTGTTGCAACCGTGGCATTTCAACTTATACACATATTTTGTTGAAGCGTAGGTTACACAGGATTCAAACCAGAGTTCTTTGCCTCTCAAGTACATCTCTGTACTCGGTGAACTACCAGACAAACTGTATGAAGCAGGATATGTGTGCTGCTAAAATTCAAAAGCATCACTTTTCCAATTTCCCAGCATATTAGTATTGTTTTAAAGTCATAACATGATTTTCTTCAAGTTATTGTGTGAAAATTAATTGAATCTCTAGTGTTCATCTCTATTTTAAACTGCAGTGATATGTACTTGTTGGTATGTATTTTGTGTCTCGCTAAAAGTGCACCAAGCTACATTTATGCCATGAGATCAGGTAGTCTTATGTTACATCAGCATATTTTAGATCATACCTAAATTACCTACCTAAATACCTAATATATACCTAAACCTAAAATATAAATACCTAAACAAACTATTAATTCACAGAAAATTGGAAGTTTGTTGAGTTCATAGTAAATAGTTAGTTAATACTGAGAACTGGTCCCCAAACTACTGTACAGTCTAACCTCGAATTTTAGTGTGTACTATTTAGTGTGTGTATTATAATGCTTATTGTAGTATCAGGGTGTTGTCTTAGCAACATGATAACACCACCGCTACTGAAATAAGCTGTGAGGAGATCGAGGAACACTAATCCTTATCACTAATGAGGTGCCATTTCAGTTAGGATGTTGCCTTAGAAGGCAGCTGCCTGTGCAGACGCTCTAGATTTCTAGGTTTTATGAATCTGAATTCATTTCTGTTATTAATTGACCTTTGCTCTAAACTATTACCTTGAAGTAACCCCTGGGATTATAAAGGTAATATTTTAATAATCTATTAATCATATTTGCTTGTTCACTATTCTCGGATCAGTCACATTAATGGGCACATTACATGCAAATGTTTATTTTTTACTGTAATGTTAATAATGTTATTATTTAACTATTTTATTGTTTAATTATTATTACATTTTTAGATTTAAAAATGTAAATAATTTATTATTTAATTATTTAATTACTAGCTTTTTAACTAATTTTACAACCCTCCGGCAGTTCTGTAATAATCTAATCTACAGTTTCTAAACCAAACAAAACAAAAGCAACAACAAAAAATTGTATCTCAAAAGAAGGCTACAGATATGCATTAAAAGTGCTCGAGAAAAAAATAAAACAATCCACCTACCAAAAAAGCAGAAAATATCATCCAAAATGAAACCATGCTGGCAGTATTTCTTGTTGATTTGTTGATTTAACTGGGAAACACACTAAGATGGACTCTACGCTGGCAACAGTCATGGCAACATGGGTCTCGCTCGCTCGCTCTTTTTATAAACAGGCAGCTCAACAAAAGGCTGAATGCTGGGGAGACATGAAAAGAAAGACTCTGCGCATGAGATTCTGAAGATGCAACCAGACTCAGAATCACAGCATTTGCACCCGTTTAAAGACATCACACACTGCAATGCAATCAAACTTAACACTGCCAGTTAATGTGTAAAGCCTATATAAAACAGCTTTGTTATGAGGCATTATAGAGGCAAGACAAACAGAAACCACACATATTTTCCTCTATGCACATTGGAATCAGCTTCACTGAGAAGTGCAAACTGAGGGCCACATGTGGAGGAAGTTTTCTTATTAGTGCACATTCAGGGCTTTTGGCCAGTTTTATGTGCTGTGGTCAGCGCTCCTAACACAACAAACCCTCTTTAAATCAACATGAAATGCCTGTTTTACTTTACAAATCCAATGTATAGCCAAGTATAAGCATAGTCAATTAGAAAAAACGGAGGGTGGAACTCAATTGGATCATAAAAATAAATTCTAAATATGGAGCCAGTTGTTTAAGAGGCACTCTGTGATACAAAACGAAGTTAAACAAACACAATTAAATTGAGTCCAAACAAACTAATTCACTAAAGTGAACAGATACTTCAGTGCTACATACTCTGCCATCATGATGCTTATCGTGGCACACTGAGAGAAGGCTTCATTTTGATGCTAACTAATGGAGATTAGCTTTTTCCCATAATGCACTGCACCTCTCCCCTTTCACTTATTATATGGCACACGTCAGTTGCTATGGTTTTGACCAGAGCCCTAATGGCAGCTGATGATGAGTTTCGCTCTGATCTGGACAGCAGGTGTGAATGAAAGCGCTACGATGAGAGACGCTGTGAATGTCCAGGATGATTTCAATCAGAGCACACACTCAGGTTCTTTCACTCATCTGTTTGCACATGTGTATTTATTTACACACATGCAATTAACAATATACACACTAT
>JAUMHI010000051.1:1321892-1334243 GCA_032359435.1 Enteromius unitaeniatus
AAGTGTTTTTTGAACTTGCATACATGTAAACCTGTTTAAGAGACTCAAAAAGCAATACTAGCAATTTTTATTTTTAAATAGGCATAATAGGGCCACTTTAAGAAAAGCAGGCAACTCATAAAATCTGCTGGACTTGTACCAATGAGGTAGCAAGACAAAGACACTATTAACATACTATTAATTAAAGACTATAAAAATTAAACTGCCATTCAACTTACAAAGCTGAAGGTAAAGTAAACGATTGTTCACTTATAAATTATTAAACATTTCATTCAGACTAGCCTACATGGCACTGTTTATTATTAAATATGTTTAACATAATTGCTTCCATTGTCCTCATTTGTAAGCTTCTGGATAAAAATGTCTGCTAAATGATTAAATGCAAATGTATTAGGACCTTTATAGATATATTATTTTATTTTATTTTATTTTAAAACATTAAAATTCTCATTACTGCAATATCCAGACATTATTCGTAAACTAAATATGATTCTCATTACTCTATTACAGTCATTTATTTTAATATTACTATAAAATATGATTGTAATATGTATTTTTTTTAATGAATGCAATGTCTGATGCAAAAATACTTGCAATAATATTTGAAAAGATGTCATATCATTTTATTTATTTATTTATTTTTATTATTATTATTTTTAATAAATGTTGATAAAATATAATAAATAAATAACATAAATGAAATAATTTTCTAAAAAAGTTATAAAATAGCACAAATTGAGTAATTGTGTATTTTTTCTTCTACTTTACTTTTTTTTATTTATTTTGGGGTTAAACCTTAAATTTGGGATTCAATTATAGCATGTCACTTACAGTACATAGCACTTATCCCACAATATAGAGATTTCTCTTATGTCACGTCAGTCAGTCTACAAATCCCTATTTCACTTGTAAGTTCAAAAAGGCAACAGCAGATGGCAGCATTTGTATATAAATTACAGCCATTGAACTGAAAACTTGAATTGAGTGTAGTATAGCAGCATCCACTTTTACTGCTGATAGTGGTTTGACACATAGTTACTCTTTGATGCAAAAGATCTAAAACCTGCTAAATGTATTATAATGACGATGTGCAATTGTAATCGCTCTTGGTTACATAAAACATTCATACCAAATCTCAGAGGTATAAGAAAGAAAGTAATATGAAATATATAAGTAAAAATAATGTAAGACATTCAGCTTAATGATTTACTTTATGTTGTGCATCTCAGGAGGTTTACAGGCTAAAAACAGACAGAATGTGTGTGATCTCAACACGTGTGACACATCTCAGGGCCAACTGTTGCTTTTGCTTCTTTCCAGATTCCCACCATCACACAGCTGATTCTTACCCTCCAGCAGGCCCGATCAGCACGAGCAGAAAAACAAGCGTTCTGTGCAATCAATTTCTCATGCTGAATCACTTTCTTCACCCTCATATTTTATTGTTTTGATTGTGTTTGTGTACGTAAACAGAACAATCTTTCCACAGGCACTGAACCAATGCCACCTTTAATGCCCCTCATATCAAATTTTTACTTCTGTTATTGCTGTGATTAAATATAAATTAATGCATTGCTGAATAATTCATAGCATATTATTTGCTTAGCTTTTGATTCCAACCAGTGTTTTACTGTTCATTATCGTGGTTCATTGTGTTCAAAACAAGATGCTCAGACAATTTTGCACAAACAGTATCCTAGCTAATAGGGAATATTCTCACAACATTCATTAGACTTAATGTTTATTTATTTATTTATTTTTAAGAGTTATATAAATGTTAGGATAAATTCTCAAAGTAATGTTTATGGAACATCCTTACTGTATACATTGACATAAAAAAATTAAATGTAGATCAACACTTTCTTATGATGTTTTTCATACCTGTTGGACATTCTTGGAAAAGGTTTTTCTAACCTTTAAAATAATATTGCAGTCACTACAAGAAAACCGATCATCTTAATGTTCTTAATGTTCAGTCAAATTACACTATATGAAAATAAAGTTAAAGTAAGAAATAGTTTATAACCTTAACTTGTTAAAATCATGACAAGAAAACAAAATCATAATCTGCTTAAAATATTAAAAATAAACGTTCACATAAAGTTAGACTTTGGGTATAAATTACATTAGTAAAAACATCATAACATTTTTGTAACATTTAAAGAACTGCTAAAGAAAACGTCTAGGTTATGAACGTAACCCACGTTCCCTGAAGGAGGGAACGGAGACGTTAAATATGGGAACTAGCCAAAGAGACCAATTGTCTTTGAGCTTCAAACAAAAGGCCAATGAATATTGGCGTGCACTTGATTGCACTCGGCTGCACCTCATCACTACACGAGCATAAGAGAGCACAAGCACAGCACACATGCAAGTTTTCGCTGAAGAGCCAAGCCGGCATCAGCACAACCTCAGAGTCGTGGCACAAAAGTGTAACATCTCCGTTCCCTCCTTCAGGGAACGTGGCTTACGTTCGTAACCTAGACATTACCCTTTCAGTCGAGTCACTTCAACGTTACATATGGGAACACCCATGGAACAGACCACAACCCTTGAGGCTGCGTTACGTGGAGACCCCCCACCGACAGGCAAGCTACTTTTCAAGTTTGGCCGACTAAACACTGATACAGTACTGGTGTCTTTAATATCGAAAGTTAGGTAGGCTATTTGAGTATAATACAAACACACAAAATAAAAGTTGGTGCAATAACATCCCATATCGTTGGATAAAAATAAAACGTCAGGTCATATTTAAACTAGATTAATTCACATTCACGAAACCTTATGCACACATTATCCATTGTTATTGACGGAATCATCTCAAACGCTGGTCGAACTCTACATAACAGATGAAGGGGAGATGAGGGCTGGCCAGGAGGGAGGCAGGGCGTGGCCTGAGATTTCATTGGACAAGCTCAATGTCCTTTCAGACAGTCAACCAATGGGCCGCGATTCGTTTCTCAGATACTCCACCGTGGAGCCTATTAAGAGATGATTAGGCCAGCCCAATGTCAGTATGGAAAATGAACCAATGGGCTGCTGTCTCTGCTTTATGGGCCGGTCGTTGGCCAATTAAAAAAAAAATAAAAATCATACTATATCCACCAGCTCCCAAGTGCGTCGGCCACCGGGCATTTGCCCGTTATGCCAGATTACCAGTCCAGCCCTGCCATGAGCAACACATAAGATGAAGCAACACTCCTTGTTGAGTGAGCTCTCAGTCCTAAGGGGCACGGCCCTTCCTGGTATAGATAGGCCAGGGAGATGGCTTCAACCACCCAATGATCCAACCTCTGTTTGAAGACAGAGCAAACAAAGAGCTGCTGGGAGCGTCTGATGCTCCTGGTGTGGTCAGTGTAGAGGTGCAATGCGCGTACAAGACACAACAACTCTAAGGCTGGGTCTGCCTCCTCCTGGGGCAGAGCTTGCAGGTTCACTACCTGATCGCAGAAGGGCGTGGTAGGAACCTTGGGAACGTAGCCGGGCCTGGGTCTCAGGATATTGTGAGAATCAGCCGGGCCGAACTCTAGGCACATTTTGTCAACAGAGAAGGCTTGTAGGTCCCCCATCCTCTTGATGGAGGCCAGTGCAGTCAGGAGCACTGTTTTCAGCTTCAGATACTAAAGATCTACTGACTGGAGAGGCTCAAATGGGACCTGCCGCAGGCCAGCTGTGTGCCAGTGCATCCCTGCCGAGTGGTGACTCATGGAGGGAATAATACAAGGCGAAGAGGTCTATCTTGACCTCGCCGAAGTGGCTCCAAATCAGCTGGACTACCTGAGGGTGGAGCTGCCATTCTCCAGGGTGTGTGGACTGCTGTGAGAGCTGATTGGCTGCACGGTTGAGTGTCCCTGGAATGTGAACAGTGTGCAGCAATTTCAGCTGCTTGTGACTCCACAGGAGCAGACGATGGGCGAGGTGTGACATGCGGCAGGAGCGTAGACCACCTTTTCTGTTGATGTATGCAACGCCCGCTGTGTTGACCATCCGGAACCGCACATGCTTGTGGCGCAACATTGGAAGAAAGCGACGCAGAACCAGATGTCCGGCTAACAACTCGAGGCAATTGATATGCCAAAGCAGTCGGATGCCTGTCCAGGGGCCGGAAGCTGCCTGCCCGTTGCATACAGCACCCCAACCCGTGGATGAGGCATCCGTATTGACCACAACATGCCTGGACACCTGACCCAGGGGTACTCTGACTTGGAGGAAAGCAGGGTTGGTCACGACCTTTGTGAAGACGTGGGTAGAGAGGGACAGGCCCAAAGGGTAAGACCTTGTACTGATATGCTTGACTTTTGAACGCAAACCACAGAAGGGGTCTGTGTCGAGGCAAGATCGAGACATGAAAGTACGCGTCCTTCAGGTCGATGGCAGTGAACCAATGCGCTTCTGAGTGAGCATTTTGAATAGCAGCGCGAGAAGTGACCGATTCAAAGCTCATAGGTCGAGGATGGGTCTCAGCCCACCGCTCTTTTTGGGCATGATGAAGTAAGGACTATAAAACCCTGACCTCATCTCGGCTGGAGGGACAGGCTCGAGTGGATAGTGATATAGCGGATTCTGCTGTACATAGGCGGGCGCCTGGCGAACTGAATCGTGTAACCGAGGCGTACCGTCCGTATCAACCACCGCGAGGGGATGGGAAGCACTATCCAGGCTCCCAGCCGAGTCATTAGGGGAATCAAGAGAACGTTGAGCGCCGTGCCAGCAGTGGAGCAGCCTGTAGGGGGACAATGGCAGGGACTGATCCCAGAAGGCTGAATGACCTGGGGAAGAGTCAGGCTGCATTGAGCAGCACTTACCTACCTCCCTGGATCTCGCACTGGCAACACAGTCAGCATCTGTGGAGACAAAAAGGTTTGAGTCAGATGGGAACCTCTTGAGTTGATATGAGAAATTGCTCTGTGGAAACTGTGGAAATGTGGGTCCCGCCGACGCGTGAGTCCACAAAGGCTTCCAGCCCACCTCTGGGAGTGGGGACAGAGATGTCGTTGTCGCCCAAAGAACAATCCTCATCAACTCCGGGTTGCCTGTCTCAGGAACCCTTCGCATTTCTGCAGGTGTTGCTCTCCCTGAGCAGCAGGCGGCGCCCCTCGCCAGTGGCCAGTTCAGCCACAGGCCGCCAGTCGGGCATTGTGTGCCTCGGCGGGGGTCGGAGCAGGTGTACTGGGTGCCGAAGGACAGGCTGGGCCCTGTTACGGGGGAAGCGTTCTCCTTCGGGGGACAACAGGACTACGCGGTGCACCAGAAGTCCGCGGGGCTGTTACACTGGACGGAACATTCTGGACAGTCACCTGGAGGTCTGCCAAGTGCCTGGGCGCTGAAGTCGCGAACTTGCTATGGTCCAGCAACTTCGCCACGGGAAGGATGCGAGGGGAGCCGTCTTACGAATGAGAGGCAAGAAACAGAAAGAAAAGAAAGGCCACCAGCCCCGCAGGATCCGCTGACAGCCGCCCAGTCAACGCTGTCAGACGAGAGAGCAGAAGATCGCAGAAACTCTTTTCAATCAGGACGCTCCACTCCAACTTCTCCAAACCGCAAGTCGAGGGGGTCTCCAGCTCGATGGCGCTGAAGCAAAAATCTGCATGTGCATTGCGGTCATGCCCTCTTATACTCATGTACTGATGAGGTGCACCTGAGTGCAATCAAGTGCACGCCAATATTCATTGCCCTTTTGTTTGAAGCTCAAAGTGATTCGACTGAAAGGGTAACTGGTAATTTAAATATTTCAGAAACATTTCAAAACAGCGTTCCCAGTGTTTTTATAACCTAAATTTGTTGGCTGGGATACTGGAATAAAATTAAAACAAGAATTACCACATCCCACATGGAAATTGAAAAAAATACGCTCTACAAAGCAAGCAAGCTTTTTTTTTGCCTCATATTTCACATTCTTTTTGAGGACTGGTAAAACAGGTGTATCATGTAGTCATCAAACCCACTCTGGCTGAAGGTTCAAAAGTGTCCCGCCTTCAATAACAGGAAGAGTAACTGAGGAAGTTCTGAGATTGACGTTTGTCAATCACCCTGCTTGAATAATTCAGCTAGTGTGATGTAAGACTTTGTTCACCACAAGGCCTCCATTAAGCAGTGTTACTCATTTAGTTGAGCAAACAGCTTTGATCTGAGCCTGTCTGAACTCTTCTGGATATCTTTTGGTAATCTCTAAAATGCCGACTGCACAGCTGAGGAAGAAGTAAGAAGAAAAGGTGAGGAGGAAAATTAAGATTTGAACACAGTTCTCATGAAGTCAATTTTGTCATTCAGATATTAGATTTTTGCCCTAATTAGCACTAATTAGATAATAGCAGCAACATCATCTGGAGATGCTATGACAATGCAGCACTGCAGGGATGACATATGTTGTTTTTGTAGGCCAAATCTCAGAAATGAGTTAGTATTTTAGGACCTCTGGTTCCATCATCCTGAAGTCAGTATGCTTTTAGGTTAATAATAGTAGGTTAAACTAAGGTAATATAAGCTTGTTTATAGCATTATTAGAGGTGAAGTTGACGTCAACCATGGAATAATTTATCTTTGGTGACTGTATACAGTTGTGATGTTTTGGTATCATGATGTATGTGTAAGAATTATAAACTAAAATCCTTTTGGGATTTTAACTGTTGTAAATGAAGAGAAAAGCTGGACAAAGAGAAAACTTTGTAACTTGTAGCACCACTCCCTGTTAAAAGGAATACACTCTCGCGTTCTTTATCGTTCTGCCTGGAAACAAGGATGCCGTGATTTCAAACTCTCTCACGAAAGATGAAAGCCGCCCTGTTTATAAATGACGATCAGGATCAACTAAAAGCTTAATATCAAAAGTATGTGAATTATTTAAGTATTAAGTATTTAAGTAAGTGAAATATTTAAATTTTGCGACCAATGAACACTACCCTGGTCTGGCTACATGAGACTAAGATTGTTTCTCAAACGGACGACTACATCCTCTGAAGGTCACATTTGTAGGCTGCATACGTCATAAAGAAGATCTTATTTTAGAATATTAACAGTTATCTGTAGTAACCCCAAAATTATATTTTTGTGTTTGATATGCTATGTGTCGGAAATAGTACAACATATTAAAATTTATTTTGGTTATTTATTTTTGGGAAAATAAACCAGTAACAATTATGTGTTTCAATTATATACAAAGTGAAAGCATATTCAATATAGGTGTACTATTGAGCTTGAGGCTGCATCGTAATGTAGTCACGATATCAAAACTGACCGATTGTCCTGAAACAAAGGCTTTGTTAAATAAACATGAGCATGTAACGTTAATGCATGGGTGGGTGTTTTTATATATATATTATATATATATGTGGGATTACTGTGAATTCATTGTTTGATTAATGTGCACCAACGAACGGGCCCCAACGATAACGATCGATTGAACGTTTGAACTGTTTGACTGACTCATTTATAATTTGCATATAGTAACATTACTGAAATACTGTTTATGGTGTGAACTACAAGTTTTTTCAAGTGTCTAACAAAATCTGGGAAAAATCTATACTTTTTTTCATTCTTGTATTACATACTGTAGTTCTGTTGTACCTAAACTCTCCAGGAAATGAGTTTGACACTCCTTTGCTGCATCCGAAAAGTCTGCCTTCGGAGGACACGTTCCCAGGTGGAAAGGCATCAATGTACATCTGAATGCAAAGTTAGCTTCACTTCCTGTCTCATGAGGTATCTTCATCTGATCAGTTTTTGAAGAAAGCATAGATTTATCCTTCGCTGCCTTTGATATCCCAAAATCCTTTGCATTCCATACCATGACAGCTTAGCTAAGAAATAAATATGGCATCTTAAAGGTGCATTTGGTGGTTATTTTGTGTGTAAATGTGTATTTCTAGTTAACTTTTTGCACTTTTGATGTAATTTCTAGCAATAATTTAGTATTATAGTAATTAAATTTTTGTTTTGTTATCACCAAAATTCGTTTCGTTTGGTTGTAGATCATTTTACACTACTTTAGAAATCTGTCCGAAATCAGTTTCCTGAGGTGCCTTTGTGCAAAAATGATGACTGCAAAGTCTTTGCTTCATAAGCAAGGCAGCAAGTCAGCTTTTTGGTTGCAGCCCTGGTGTAGCTGGACCTTCAAGCTCCATCCACTGGCTCTGCAGAGACCCACAGCCTCTTGTTAGGCCACTTTTTGGAGCTCCCACCTATTTTTAGAGCCCTCACCTGCCAGGCTGAAGCTTTCACTTTTGCAAGGCAAGCAATTTGCCTAAGAGCTTCCATAAAGTTTCTTTAATAAGATATTTTTTCTTTGTAGTATGGAAAAGTTTACACTCACAGAAAAAAGGCACAAAAGCTGTCACTGGGTTGGTACCTTTTCAAAATGTGTCTTTACTTACTCCTAAAAGATTAATATTAGCAGTGTTAGGCATAACACATTGCAAGTAACATGAGTATAATATAATCAGATCCCTTTTCTGAAGTAACATATTAAATTTTTAATTTATATGAAAAATCTTTTCCAAAAATCTAACACTTACTTTACTTTGTTTTCTCATGTATTGACTGACAACTCCTGTCTGCGAGTTGAGAGAAATCAAGAGTAAGTGCAGATTGGTTGTATGTTCTGTGTGTACATAATGCTGTAGTTCAATACTAAATATGAAAATGAAGTTTGAGTTGAAATCCTTACTTCTCTTGCGCTCTATTTTTAATTCAATCCAGAATAGCAGCACAGCTGAAAGGTTTGTTTAAACGTTTAGAATTCAATATAATATAATACTTCCTTCAGGCTTTTTCATTTCACTTTTGGTGTGAAAAGGTTGTTATAATAAAAACAAAAAAGTAGGCCCAGCCAGATGAACACACAAGTAACGTAACAAAATATTTTCTATAAAAGCGAACTATTTTTAAAGCATTGTACTTTTAAAAGTAACTTTTCCCAACTGTATGTTAGTACCTCAAAGTTACATATGAGTACTTTTTGAAAAAGGTATTGCCCCAGGGACAGATTTAGCTTTGTTGCAAAGTTGCATTGTTATTTTGCTTTTCTAACACTTGTACCATCTCATCAAATCTGGATATCACAGAAACTCCAGCATAAAACAGACAGAGAGGGAGGAGATACCTCAAAGAATGAATGAGCATGTTGTGGATATTTGGCATCTTGATACTTACTGACAAAATATGTCTAGTCAAAATTAATAATGGATTAAAAATGAAATGGAAGCAATTCTTAATAGATCAAATTCTAAATAAAATAAGATCCTACTGAAAATCTGACAAAATAACCAAACCGGTTATCCTGCAGAATCTTATGTACGATTCTGATCTACGATTCTATCTATCTATCTATCTATCTACTCACCCACCCACCCGCCTATCCATCCATCCATCCATCTATCTCTGAGTAACTGACTATCAATGGATTGCTCAGATTGTTCAAACAACCAGTGGTGTGTTTCCTGAAATATATTGTTAAGCAGCAATTTCCAACATATTCCAGCATTAAGCTGCAATTTCCAATGTTATCAACATTCAATGATTCTGTGTTTCCTGAAACCATTTTGAATGAATAAATGACACATTTATCACATAAATGACACATTTGGTAAAGGCATAAGTCATCCACCTAACCTCTTCTGCATACCACAGTCAGCGGAAGTGAGAAAAAAGTGTTTATCACTTTTGAAATGTGGATATTTACCTTACAAAACCACATGCATTTGCTACAGGAGGCCTTTATTCATCCCCGGAGCCGTGTGATAGACTCTTTATTATGAATATGTGCACTTTATTTCATGCTTTCCGAACTGTAAACAGCAATCACCCATTGAAACACCCATGAAAAGCTTGGACGGGCCAGGATCATTTTAATATAACTCTGACTGGATGCATCTAAAAGAAGTAGTCACATATACCAGGATGCTTTGAATGTGAATAAACCAAAGCCTGAACTAACCCTTTAATGGTTTGCATGCATTAAAAAAAACATGAAAAAAAATTTCCTATTGGAAAAAGTAGCCACTATAACATGAAAAAGGATAAATTATGATTAATTATTATAATTTCATTGTTAAATAATCTCCTGTATAACATTATTGATTAACTGGAAATGGTTGTAACAAATGGTGAAGCAGAATTGTACAAAGCATCAAGGTCTTTCTCTTGCTCAGGATAATAAGAACATTTGATTATATTTCAAATTTGCTTAATCCTATTGGCAGCGTAACCGCCGCAGACTATGTCCTTCGACCAGCCATTCAAAGGGAGCGGGTGGCTTTCCCGCAGAGGAAACAGCACATTCCCTCAGACAGCGCGGGCTGATATTTGGAGGAGGGATTCCGTTTTGACCCCGTGTGTTAATTGCTTTGTTGAGGGATGAAACAGCTGTGTTGCACGTGAACTGGAGAACAAGGCCAGGCCCCTGGAGACGGGAATGTCAGCCCGCTAGATTCCGTTGCTATGGTGACAAAGATGGAAAAATGCACTGGAGGAATTGCCATTAAATAAAGGAGTGTGTGTGTTTGCGCATCGCTTAATGCTGCATGGCTTTAGATGCGCAGACTCACTGCAAACACTCAAACACATCATCACATCACTGCTGTTTCTGCAGGATGTAGAATGTATACTGAGCACTGTATGTAGATTTTCCGAAAGCCTGGATCTTACATTTTTTATAAATACGCTGTATACAACTGATGCAATATCCCACAATGCAATGCACTTGACTTGACCTTTAATTTCCAGTGTGACAAATGAACCAGAATTAATGTCAGCCAGGATTTTTAATCTTTTTCTCTTCTGATTGATCGAACAAACTAAATTTTATACAAAACTGAAATTGAGGTAACACAAATAAATAAACAAACATAAACGCATATATAAATTGATTAATGCATTAATTAAAATGGACTGGTAATTTTGTGCCAGGACATTATAAATACATTTTTACATTCATTTCTGTTAACTCTATAATGCAACACAATGAAAATTTAAAATACAAGAAAAATATGTGTAAAAAGTCTAAAAAAATTAAAAAAGTAATTTTTAAAAAGTGTATAACAATAATATACAGTGTGTATAACATAAGAACATGGATGTCGCCACTGGTTCCTTTGAGATTTTATCATGGGGTTGTTAAATTTAGTAAAATAGTGTCTGTGGTAAACATAACTTGGCAATACTTTGAGGGTTTGTTGTAATGAAAGCATTATTTTGAACCAAGTATCACAGTTTCCACAAAAAATACTCTAGTCACTGAATTATAATAGAATTTTTAGAAATAAGTTTTTTTAAAGCAGGATGTTGATGTAGCATACCAAGAAAATAGTCAGCATATTCATAAAAAATCATACACAGACAGACACAAATAGGCAAGATTATAAAATTGAGTGGGCCATGATTATACATCTCTCTCACACACAGACACACACACACACACAGCCCTAAGCACCAGTGTAAGTGTCTGTAGTAAGTGTTTTGGGAGCATTTCCCCCAGCCATTTTAATGAATGTGACTGTATAATTACTAAACTGGCTTAATTGTTTTGAACTTTGAACCATGTAGTCCAATATGAATTATGCAACAGTGGTTTATTTGTATCACGTCAATATTAAATTTCAATAAACCTTAGTCAGGGTATCGGTGCAACATTAGATTTGACACAAATGAAAATGAGATTGTGAGGGACTGACCTACAGTGCATTCAATAGATTGTTAATAGGAATTGTTCACCCATTAAATAAAAATGATATAGTTTATTTATTCACCTTTGTTATTTCCAAACCAATACTGCTGTTTGTTCTGTGCCAAAAATAAATTTTTGAAGAGTCTCCATTGAACTTTTGTCTGTATAGTGACAGTTCATATTCTTTTACATACAGTAAATAAAAATTGTTTTATGTAGAATGTATCTCATATCAAAGTAAATGCGGCATACACTTTAGTCCACCAAGCCTTCTTTTTTATGACGTTTTTTTTAAAGACTTGAAAGACTAAAGACTAAAGAAAATGTTCTCTTATCCCAGGTTAAAGCCTGCAGTTAATAGTTGAGACCTAAAACTCCAGGTTCATCATAGAGAAACATTGTTGTGGAATAAAAGTTTTTCAGCGAGGATAAATATGATGGAGGCACAGTGAAAAGAGGAGACAGATTTTTATGCACTTCACAATAAATGAGTTTTATTAAGATTTAACTAAATAATCTTGAAAGCTATTGTTACGCCGTAGGCGTTTTCTGTTTCATGTTCCCTGTCTGTGTCTGTCGGTGTATGAGTTCACGTTTGGTATGTTCCGGTTTCCACCCTGTCCTTGTATTATGTTGGTCTCGTCCATGCCCATGTTTGGTTTTCCGGTCCTGATTGTTTATCCCCTGCACCT
>JAUMHI010000051.1:1336689-1349478 GCA_032359435.1 Enteromius unitaeniatus
CCACGTCGTTTAGTTTTGTGTACTTAAGGCCCTTGTCTTCCTGTTCCATTTGTTCAATGTTAAAGTTACATGTGTCGTGCTATGTGTTGCCGTATGTTCGCTGCCTCGTCAGCTATTTGTTTTCTCCGTGTCTTGAATAAATGTTAAAAGCCTATGCTCCGTGTCTTCTGCTCCTTGCCAGCTGAGAAGCGCGCACATACACAGCATTCAACGAACGCGTTCGTTACAGCTATATTAATAATTTGGTTTTCATAAAGACAAATATTTGAGCCATGTTATGTTGCAGCCATTTGCTAAAATCATTTAAGTTCATTTTTGTCCCTCATTAATGTACCCACAGCACCCCATATTGACAGAAAAACATAGAATTGTTGACAGTTTTGGCAGATTTATTAAAAAGAAAAACTGAAACATCACATATTTAAGTATTCAGACCCTTTGCTCAGTATTTAGTAGAAAGATGTTGATAAAGATGATAGTTTTGGGAAAGATGTGACCCTGTGTGCATAGGGTCATTGCCTTGTTGGCCCAGTCTGAGGTCCTGAGCAATCTGGAGAAGGTTTTAGTCCTTCCCTCGATTGCTACCAGTCATCCTGTCCCTGAGTAACCCCCTTGGGTTCGCTTCCACCAGAACTCGTCTTTGCTCCGAGTCAGGGGACTGAGGTTTACCTTGCACAGCAGAACTGGCCTCCGTTACACCTGCAGCTGAAAAACACCCCCACAGCATGATGCTGCCACCACCATGCTTCACTGTTGGGACTTTATTGGACAGATGATGAGCAGTGCCTAGTTTTCTCCACACATACTGCTTAGAATTAAGGTTAAAAAGTTATATCTTGGTCTCATCAGACCAGAGAATCTTATTTTTCACAACCTTGGAGTCATTCACACGTTTTTTTTTTTTTAGCAAACTCCATGTGGGCTTTCTTGTGTCTTGCAAGGAGAGGCTTCCGTCGGGCCACTCTGCTAGAATCACTCTTACACGAATTATACTGGCTCTATATCTTGTAAATTATTACCTGTGTAATATTAAAAATAATACCAAAATAATTGTACCTGTAAATGGTAAACAAAAAACAGTATTTTACTGTAAAATTACACATACAGTACTGTAAGAACCTACTATTAACCAAGTAATGTGTTTTTGGCAATATTTTTAGTCTTTAACAGATAGCTGGGATTTTTTTTTTAACAGTTAGGGTTAGGGCACTGCACATAATAACACATACAGTATGTGCATTAAAAAAAATATGGAGGAGATCTAGGGATGTGATGGTCTAACCTGGAGCACACAGTCCAGCGCTCTAATGAAGCTTAATTTTTAAATGTTCTTATTCTCAACTCTCAATAAAGACACATTTGGTGCACCAGTGTGCTTTTACCCAAGTTAAATGCTGGATAGGGATGGCACCTTTGACAGCTCAGTGTGGGGTGGTCCAGGGTAATCGGGTCACCCTCACGAAGGACTGTGGAAATTCACACAAACTTTTCTGATTGCACCTGTGATACCCACTCAGATAATTTACTCTCAGTCTACAAAGGCAGGTAATGTGTGTCTCTATCAGACCTAAGGTCATTTATATCCTGAACCATGGTCTGACTGAGTGCAGGCTATCTGACATCCATAAATAGATGGCGACAAGTCATCTTCACATAAAATGTCTCACTGGAATGAAATGAAGATGTCTGGCTGTGAGCTTAGAAGTTACGTCAGCAGAAATGACAAACCTATATACAGTGTGCAAGTACGACATGGTACGTCATACAAACCCAATTTTCCACAAGCTAATATGATTCTTTAGGGTCTTAAAGGAAAGTTTGTAATATAGTTTGTTTTTTAAATTTCTCAAAGATTTACCCTGTCAAAAACAGCTCTTTTGAAATCACTCTGTTCTGTGTACTTCCCCTTTAAATCTTCAAGAGCTGCGCTGACTTATTTAAGCCATATTCATAGTGAAACATGCTAATTAGCACATTAATAGGAAACGCAATTTGCAAAGATTAATTAAAAGGCATTATACACATAAGACATAAAAACAGAGCACTTAAATACAACTCTGGAACTGGACTCTGGAATGGCACTCCTGGCCGAGACTCTGGAACTGAATCGGGAAACTGTGGACCGGAATCCGCGGGGATTAGAGCTGGCATGTCGGTCCACAAATCCGGACCCTGACCATGCAGACTGGAATCCGCAGGGATCCAGCCTTTGGAGAGCTGGCACAGATGGGCCTCCATACTGTGCAGTTCTTTAGGCTGATAGCAGTGTTTTGCCTCCATACTGTGTAGTTCTTTGGGGTGCTGGCACTAATTTACTAGGAGCCGGGCAATGGAGCAGACACACAGGGAGCAAAACACAAAACACAATCCTGACAACTTGTATGTTTTTAAGCTGAAAGCAAAATATTTGAACTGCTTCTTTCACTTTCACATATCCCAAGACACATTGAGAAAATTAGCATTGATTTCTGTGCTACACTTGATCAATGTGATTCCTTTCACAAATGATCCAGTGAGATTCTATTTCGTGTTTGTGTCCATTTCCTTTACAGCTCTTCCTTTACCTAATAAATCCTTTTCACATATTGTGTACACAGAGCAGCTCATCAAAGACGTGAGGCTCCTGCTGCTGAAGTTTCCCAGGCTTTGGCCTTCAGTCGTTTGAATGCCCTGGTTGTCTTGCCCTGAGGAAGAATTTACCTCCCCCTTCCTCTTTCTCACAGCTCAGAATAGACCCGCCATCTAAGTACACATCCTCAATCACATGCTGGCATGAATATTCATGAGATGTTTTTATAATGTGACCTTGGGATTTAGAGATGTGGATCAAAATGTAAAGTGTTTGTATAGCTTTCAATGTCATAGACTGTTGATTCAGACTGTTGCGGTCCTTACTTACTGTAATTCTTATGCACAGGGGCGCTGCTAAGGATTTTGGGCCCCATGAAAAGAATCTTGACAGGGCCCTCAACACAGCTGAGACTTTTTTCATATTAATTTACATAAAATCAAGCACTTTTATGGTAGTTTGACTATCATTTTCATATATTTAAGTCAATCAGACAATTGAACTCCATCCCATGTCCACACCCGTAATTTGTCCTCTGTAATACTGCACTACTTCAGTACTGTATAATGTATATTCATGTGTTATATACATGTGTATTCACATATATTTATATTTGCATGTATGTACTGTACATATTTGTACTGTACATTGGCAATGATTCAGTCCATCCTCGGCATCTGAATTCTCATCTCCACCTTCACTTTCTGCCCTCTGTGTCTCAACAGGACAAACAGGAAGAGGGTCCTGAAACTGACAAAGTATATAGCATTTCCTATAGCCAATATTTTCCACTCTACAGATGCCTCTTATATTTTGTGTGTATCACTTTTAGACATTAATGTGTTGCCATTAAACCAATACTAATAGCCGCTCACCTTCTTCTTCATGTGGGAGTGCAGGGGCTGATACAGGGGATGCTAGAGTTAGGGGTTGGGAGACAGCCGGACCAGTTGCTGCTGCTGGTTCATTTGACTGTTTGGAACGAGGCATGATTTTGACAAAGTGCGTTTGACTGCATTGAATGTTTAACTAAACCTGTATATTGTTATTTTTTCCAGCGTTTTCTTGACCTAACATGGGGAGAAAATTAAGTTCCCTTATCATGCACTTTTAACACTAAAATGGCCACCAGGAGTCATTTTAACCTCAACATTTAAACTTATGATAATTATCTTTAACACTAGAACGAACAAGGCATCATTTTTAAAACGTTTAGAAATTTGCATATTCAATAACTTTGTCTAAATACATCCCAAAGCCTTGCTGCTCCCTGACTTTTCCTAAAACTACATGAATTTTCATTAAAACTAGTTTAAATATTTGTTGTGTAAATAAAAACAGAAATATAATAATTTCTACCTTTACCGTCCACAGGCAGTCATTTTGCGGTGTTTAAGTTGAGTTTTGCCGACGGTCTGGATCAAATAATGTGAAAGTATTATGTGAAGATGGTTGACAGATGAATCATGCTGTATTTGACAATATAGGGGACATTGTAGTAATACAACTCCACATCATCTCCAAGAGATGCACTGAAACCTCACATACAGCTGATAGTAGTTTGTACGTTACTGTAGCTGGCAGAGGATTTTTATCAGAGTTCATGAAGTTATACTGCTTGCAAGGCAGGTGCAACAGCGTGGACAGCAGCAGGGTGCTGAAAGTGGGTGGAGCATGTGAGGCAAAGCCGTGCACCCGCTGTACCCTGCTCTATCGAAACATGCTAACTTGTCGAAAAATGCTACCGTAGAGACAAAAAAGTGACGTAGGCTATTATCATTGTCACGGGCGGTCCACTAACAATTTAGGCCTACTTAGAAACCCACCTTTTCTTGTTAAATATTGGGTAACATACTGTTGGACCCTTTGCCACTTTCACTTCTCTGATTTTTTTCTCTTTCAGTTTTTGACTTTCAGATTTTTGAGGCATTTTCACTTCCTCTTCTGCCAAGTTGATATTCTGCCGGCACTATAAGGGAAGTCAAGCTGCCTGGATACAATTTGTGCAGACTGAACCATTTTATGATAATCGAGTGGGGAAGTGGAGCCCATGGATGTTTGTGTTTCCTAAACAAATACAAGTTTTGACACCAGGAAACAGCAAATAGGATAATTGAAAGTTAATAATTTTTACTATCAAATATTTTTTTAGCACCACAGTTTTATTGGGGGCTTCTCTGGGCCCCCTCTCATTCATCGCCATCATTTACCACCCCTTTACAGTGCTCCAGCTTATGTATGCCATGGCATTATTCGCTAAAGCTTTAAAGAATGTTCATTTTGATGTAGCCTATTGACTAACATGCTAAAGCAAATAGCAATTTTTGACAATTTTGACAAGTGCACATATATTTAAATTGTTTGTAAGTAACATCACTGGTGTTGTTATTTTTCTAAAAACTGATAATTTCATGTAGTGAACAACTGATAAAAAAACTCAACAATGGAAAGCAATTGAAGCATTGTCAGGGCGTTTTTCAATCTGAAAACTCGCTTTTCTCATTTGTTGTTTACTGTTGTCTCATAACTTCATATTAGTCATATGCATGTATGACTAAATGATTTGTCAGTATTATATCAGTGGGTTACTATTACATGCTCAAATAACTGGTTTTCTATTCTGCAGTCTACTAAAATGAGGCACTGAAAACGTAAACCTGTCTAGAGCTCTGAATACTCATTGAATCAATATGACTGGGTTTAAAACAATAGCATGCTCAAGGCAAGTGCATTTAGAGAAAAACAGTGTGCAGAGACCCACCTTGCAATTATTTATTTGGCCCTCTTTGATTTTGTTCTAACCTTGATGTCCTTGATGCCTTTGTTTTTACCAATGCCTTTAAAAACATGAAGACTGCATATGCTAGTTATCTAAAAAAGCTTTCAGGTTGTATTCTTTCATTCTTGCCTTGGGTCACGTTGCAAATACTGTATAAATAATATGTCAAAATTGAAATAAATCAAGTGAATTTTATACCTCTAGAATTTTATATTTAAATTCTACCCAATATCCAAACTTAACTTCCTTAACAAGCAGCAAATTAGGATTTTATCTATAGATAAAATCTATCTACATTTCCCCTATTGCTAATAGCAAGCTTAAAAATAAATGCGCCCATATGTGCAGTTCATATGTACTACATGTTAACATGGTGTTATGCCAGAACAAAGTACTTTTACTAGCACCAAATTGACCATGTTCAGTCTTATTATGGTTTGTTCATGTTCTGGCTCTATTTTTCATCATCCTGTGCATCAACAGCATAACCCAGCAGAGTTTGAAAGCAATGATTCTTCATGGTGCTTGACAGCAATCCTCTGCTTGAATAACCATACAGTGGTTCTGACCTCCTGGCCCTCTCATTCCCATGACATTCATTTGAAGGACAGATGATAAGAGGTGAATTACCTGGCTACTCACCACAGCTGGGACCTTATCGAGAGTGGGGGGTTGGAGGAGCTGTAAATTTTAGAGGCACATAAAGGTGAATTGGTGCCAGTTCTTCGCTGTAGGCACACATTGCAAGCCTGTGGAATAATTATGTGTGACATTCTCCTATTTTCTCAGAAAACATTTGAGTGCTAAATCTTGCTTTTGATTTTGAAATATTTATATGAGTATGACGTTCAATTCTGGGACAAAAAGAAATCAATACCACATTGTGGATTACTTCAGCTATTAAATGATGTCAACACGAAGACTGAATTGTAAAGCATGTTGAACAAGCAGTCTTGACTATAAGCTTATCTATTTTGTTTTAGAAAAAAAAACCTTAGTGCTTTTTGTCTATAGAGGAGGGAAGAGAAAAGCAATAAATTATAAACCCTTGAATGAATAAATAATGATAGGACATAAAAGGATGTGAGCCTGACGATGAAGACCAGATGAAATCTTAGTGGTGTTGTAAATCATTTGTAATTTGGTCGACTGGCTTGCATTTTCTCTCTTATTGCACATAAAGTGTATTAAGTCCTTACTTTCTTCTTCTTCTAAGTTGCTTTTTTTGTTTTTGCTAGAATTGTTATGTTATAATATTAATTATGTTTTACTTAATGTAACTTTTAAATGTCTTTCACATGGCTCCTGTGGACATACCATATTCTTGTCAGACATAACACTTGAATGAACAAAATTGTCTCATGACCTTCTAAGTTACAATATTTGATGTAGAAAAATATCTGTTGCTAGACATAAAAATCATGCCTGGATTCAGACAAACTTTGGTTTCATACAACTTGCTTACCATCTATCTGTCGATCATTAAGCATTCATTCAGTCTTTCCATGCTGATAAAGAAGGTCATATGTAGTTCAATGCTTTCTTGGTTTGTCATCCTGTTTTTCCTTGGGGGTACCACATGGTTCAGTGCTTAGACCATTACATTTTTACATCAACATCTACTGCTTGGAATGATCATTAAATTGCACAGCTGTTCTTGACTATGCTAATGATGCTCAACTACATCTTATACCACTGTTTCTCTCATGAAAGAAATCTCTGACTTATCTAAACATATGTTAGGCAAATAGCAACTGTCACTGGTCAAGACACAACTTCTGTCTCTCACTCATTTTTATTCCATCAAAAATTAAATTATCAATCTTGACCACTGCTGCACCTGTATGTACCTACAGCATATGTACCTTTAAATAGTATTGCATGTCCTTTATGTCCTGTACATATACAATCTTAAAAATAAAGGTGCTTCACAATGCTATGACTAAATGTTTCTTTTATGGCATTGCTGTGAAGAACCTTTTGAAGGACCTTTATTTTAAGAGTGTATAGCAGAACTGACAATAAAGTTGACTTTGAGAAACTCAAGCAAAAGCCTGTGCCCTGAAATACAATCATATTATGAAGGGATTACTGCAGAAACCGGTTGAACAAAGTCTCAATAACTGTCAAACTGCTATCTCCAATCTAATTTCATGTCAAATTACTTTATTATAATTCCCTTGCTCTGGATTCTATATTAATTTCACAGAGGAAAAAAATAATAATAATACAAGTACACACAATTTCACAACTAATTCCTTGTACTCATTGCCTTCATTGCCTACTTAGGGACCTATCTTGGCTGAATGTGAGTTCAATACGGATAAGATTAGATAATCATTTGGTTTGGTATTGCCAAAATGGGGGTTGAGGCCTTGATTAGCAAACTCTCTGTAATTGGCTTTAATGGCCTATAATTTAATGACCAACCATAATGATTCATCATGTATTTTATTCTTTTGTGTTCCAGTTAAAGCTTAAAGTGCAATATGTTTGTTAGAATACTGAATTTACAGAATATATATTTTATGGCTAGGTTAAATCATTTTGACCAGTGGCTATTATTCAAAAAGAACAAAGTGAAAAATAGATGTTTTTGATGAAAATATCATATATGATTGTATAAACTACTAACAGTAACTGCAGTTTAGATAATTCACAGCCAGTTGTCACATACATCTAAATACGATACAGACTGTTTTAATATAATTATAGTTAACAGAACCATTTAACAGCATTCACTTTATATCTCAGAACACCACATGACTGGCATGCTAATGCAAGGAAAGCTGTATTTTGAAGTAATTCATTTATATATTTAAAGTATTTGTGAATTCAACAGTCATTACTATGACAAAATCATTTAAGCATGGACAGTCAACCCTTACATTGTGCTAAATGTAATTACACCAGCAATCCATCAAGGAAAGCCCTTGCTGCTCTTCATAACAGCAGAGAAACATGACTCATCAGCAGCTGGCTAATGTGTAATATATCATGACTGGTCTTTCACAGGGAATGACTGCCTCTTTGTAATTATAGCATGCACCGAGGCTCAAAGCAACCAAGGAAAGGTCGAGGAAAATGACAAATGAGAGCTGACAGGGAAGATTGTTTATGTAAAAGGGCTGTGTCTCAGGTAGAAGAGAGAATAAAGTTACCTTCAGAGTTTTGAGGAAACAGGATGGTGGTAACCTTGTGTGTCTTGCATCAATTACTGTATATTTTCCCTTGAATTAAAAAAAAATTGTTCACTCATAAAATCGATTATCATTCTTAGTCTTTCCAAACTAGTGGTGCATTTCCCAAAAGTTCTGTCATTACTAGGGTGATCATACGGTACATCTTCTTTTTTCTGTTCTGGCCAGGATTTCTAATTTGCCAAAACTGCATACAATAGTTTTTCTGTGGTTCCAACCTTCTCACATGCCATGATTGGTTGATTATTCACAATACCTGCATGCTCGATTTTTTTGCTGTAGTTTTTGGAAAAAAGTCATGACAGCGAGTTTCATTGTTCAGGAGTTTTGTGTCAGACTTTGTGTTTAGTTTCCTTTCCATGTGTCTGCCATGCCCTTATTTGGTCTTTCCTGTCCTAGTTTCGTTGATTTTGTTGATTAGTCCCCAGCTATGATCCACATGTGTGTTTAGTTCAAGCCTCGTCAGTGTTTGTATTTATAGTGTCTGTGTTTTAGTCTGTGGATCCTCAAGTGTCTATCCTCAAGTGTCTACCAAATGCTTTGCTGCATACCTTGGTTGTAATGAATGGTTATTTCAGTCAAAGTTGCTCTTCTATCAGCTTTAATCTGTCGCCCTATTCTCCTCTGACCTCTAGCATCAACAAGGCATATTCACCCACAGGACTGCCTCATACTGGATGTTTTTCCCTTTTTACACCATTCTTTGTAAACCCTAGAACCCAGTTTGGAGTTCAGGAGATTGTCTTGACCAGAACCACACCTCTAAATGCATTGAAGCAACTGCCATGTGATTGGTTGATTAGATAATTGCATTAATGCGAAATTAAATAGGTGTTCCTAATAATAATTTTTTAGGTGAGTGTATATACTGTATATATATATATATATATATATATATATATATATAAATAAAGGGAACACTTAAGCAACACAATGTAACTCCAAGTCAGCCACACTTCTGTGAAATCAAACTGCCCACTGAGGAAGCAACACTGATCGACAATCAATTTCACATGCTGTTTTGCAAATGGATGAGACAACAGGTGGAAATTATAGGCAATTAGCAAGATACCACCAATAAATGAGTGCTTTTGCAGGTGGTGACCACAGACCACTTCTCAGTTCCTATGCTTTCTGGCTGATGTTTTGGTCACTTTTGAGTTCTGGCGGTGCTTTCACTCTAGTGGTAGCATGAGACAGAGTCTACAACCCACACAAGTGGCTCAGGTAGTGCAGCTCATCCAGGATGGCACATGCTGTGTCTGTCAGCGTAGTGTCCAGAGCATGGAGGCGCTACCAGGAGACAGGCCAGTACATCAGGAGAAGTGGAGGAGTCCGTAGGAGGGCAAAAGAGACAGAGTCTGGAGACGCCCTGGAGAATGTTCTGCTGCCTGCAACATCCTCTAGCATGACGGGTTTGGCAGTGGGTCAGTAATGGTGTGGGTTGGCATTTCTTTGGGAGCCCGCACAGCCCTTCATGGGCTAGCTAGAGGTAGCCTGACTGCCATTAGGTACCGAGATGAGATCCTCAGCCCCCTTGTGAGACCATATGCCAGTGCGGTTCGCCTTGGGTTCCTTCTAATGCAAGACAATGCTAGACTTCATGTTGCTGGAGTGTGTCAGCAGTTCCTGCAAGACGAAGGCTTTGATGCTATGGACTGTCCCGCCAATCCTCAGACATGAATCCAATTGAGCACATGTGGGACATCATGTCTTGCTCCATCCACCAATGCCATGTTGCACCAGACTGTCCAGGAGTTGGCGGATGCTTTAGTCCAGGTCTAAGAGGAGATCCCTCAGGAGACCATCCTCCACAGCATCAGGAGCATGCCCAGGCGTTGTAGGGAGGTCATACAGGTGTGGGAGGCCACACACACACTACTGAGCCTCATTTTGACTTGTTTTAAGGACATTACATCAAAGTTAGATCAGCCTGTGTTTTTCCACTTCAGTTTTGAGTGTGACCCCAAATCCAGACCTTCATGGGTTCATAAATTTGATTTCCATTAATAATTTGTGTGATTTTTGTTGTCAGCATTCAACTATGTAAAGAGCTTATTTAATAAGAATATTTAATTCATTCAGATCTAGGATGTGTTATTTTAGTGTTTCCGTAATTTTTTTGAGCAGTGTATGTGTATATACACACTGACTCTCACAATAAACAATTAATTTGCCAGTAATATAGTTTTGTTAAAGGTCAGTCTCTACTTGTGTATGCATAATTATTATGTGTCCAAATCAAAGAATTGCCATTTACACTCTCTCACTTTAACACCTCACAAGATTTGATTGTGATTACATGAGACAACTTCAACACCATTCCATTCCAGCAGCTTTTATTGCCAAATGGCCAGCGCACAAATGCATTCTGAGCTCAGGTAATTGCTACATATATTAGCTCTCGTAAAATGACCAGCATTCTCATAAATAAACCAATACAATGAATTATGCATTCAAAGAACGGTACAATTGTTCTCTTGCTTAATGGCCCTGGAACGCTAAAGTTGTGACATGTTCACCTTTTATTTTCGATTTAACAAATCTAAATCTAATCAAATCAAATAACTATGTTTCAAAATCAAAATTATTTGTTAAATTATACAAAATGTTGCTCTTGGGCATTTAAAGGATATGTTTATCATATTAAGCTATGAAATGTTCATTGTTTGTTTCCTGATGGACATAGAAAGGACATATGCATTAATTAATAAATGCATTGCTAAGCATTTTCTAGACCTTTCTCATTTTCTTATCATGCCCCACAAAACAAAGATTAGTGTTATTTTACAAACTGGCCAGGGTGTTTCAAACCAGTAAATTAGCTCTTATTGATCTGGATGGATTCGCCAAAGCTTCTTCACTAACTAATGATGCTGTCTGGCGCAGATTGCATGGCCTGGCATGGAGTTTGTCAGTTGTCAGGGCTTCTCGGTGCCCAGAAGTGCCTTTCTTCCACTGAATGACCAGACTTGTTTGCATTGATAGATTCAGGTTAAGCCCCTTTGTCTGGCATCATTGTAAGGGCCGATTTTAAGAGCGGCTCTCCTCTGATTTCTGCTAAACTGTGACCAGAGCAGCACAGATGTCAATGGCACATATTTAGCCAAAGAGGTCAAGTGTGTTCACAAATGTAGTGCATGATCACACTTAAAATGTGTGAAACACAGGCTGATTACTGTGCCGGAATGTTAGGAAATTATACAAATTTAGTGAATTTGCTTTCTTGTTCTAACAAAGCCAATAAACACTGACAAAGTAGTCCAGTTGGCAAACAATGGCAATTATTTAAGCAAAAAAAATCACTAAAGGTCATGTTGTAATCTGAAGGGCTTTGAATACAACGCTGCCAGGACCGCTGGCCACATAAAGTGTGTTAAGAAATATAGTTTATGTTTTGCAAAAAACATGGTTTCGGATATCCTTATAGAGGATTGTGAATGCAGTAATTACCCACAGCTGGCCGCCGATTCCCTAATTTGCCCAATCAAATCACTTTCCCTTACTATAAAACAGCCCAGCTTCTATGTTCCCACATCTCGCTTTGATCACATTCAAGCTTCTGCCTAACGCCAAAGCCAAAGATGTCATCCGATTCGTCTGAATATGCCCGCAAGGAGCCCGCTCCTCAGCCTGCTCAAGCTACTCGCCAGCTAGCTGCCAACCTGTCTCCCCCGCCTCATCATACACTTCTGCCAGATCCTCATCGGGAAAGTGGACCATCATTACACAACGTTAAACACTTTCCACAGCCAAAGTAAACTTCTCCCGAAAAGCTAACAACTCAACTTGAACAAACAGACAATAACTCTTCTTTTTTTCCTCTCATTCCAGATCTCCAGCAGCCCAGGCTCTCCCACATGGTTAACCCTATCCCACCCCTTCATTCTAGCTCCAATCTTTCATCTCTCCAGCCTGACTCTCACTCCACTTTCCCCTCCTCCTCTCACTCCTCCTTAACTCTAGCCTCAGTCAAGCCAATACCAGCCCCCGCCAATGCCCTAGCTGCTGAACCCACCCTGGTGTCCTCTCACCTCCGCAGATCCTCACAGGTAAAGACATAGACCTTTTTGCACTCCTTTCACCTTTCTCACCAAGCCCTGAGGATCGCCAGGGGTAGTACGACAGCTTCACTCACATTTCCAGAATTTTCCACAGCTTTTCTTACACTCAACAAAAATATAAATGCAACACCTTTGTTTCTGCTCCGATTTTTCATGAGATGGACTTAAAGATCTAAA